>JAMBLF010001140.1:0-138846 GCA_030578115.1 Leucoptera coffeella | reverse complement strand
GGTTCCGTCCACCCCAAAAGGGATTAAAGGATGTGAATGTATATGTATGTAATTATTTATAATTTTTCAATATTCTCAACAACCAATATTGAGAATAGTAACATCAAGGTTGTCACGGCATTAATACAGCATTTTAGCGACATATTATGCTTATCAATCAACATATTTGTTTTGCCTTTTGTGCCAGCATAAAAGCAACTAAATACTAACTTTATTTATTCACTTGATACGCAATACATAACTTGTGTAGTTAATTATTGATTAAAAACGAAAATTAAATAATCTGTAATACTCAAATAGCATTTATTAACTTACTGATAACAATATCGTCACACACCATATTCAATGCATTGCACACACTTTAACCATTGGTTTGAAGAATGAATAAACTTTATCGGAGTCCTTAAAACACGAAACGATTTCAATAACGATCACACATAAATACCGACCCAGAGGAGCAAAAATAGTAATCCAAAGCCAGAGAAAAGTGACGCCACGAGAGATAAGAGGAGCTCCTTGAACAAATCCCTGGAGCCCTTAGTGCTGGTGACTTCGTACACGAAGAACCACGCCGTGAAGAATATTCCTATGGCTAACAACAGCACTGTGAGGTGAGGAAACACCGCCGGGTTTATCGGCGACACATAACGTGTCATCGTTTCGATTTCTAGCTGTAAATACAAAGAGAAATACAGGGTTAGTATAATAAATTGAAAGCTGAGTGCATAAGCTTGATGAAATAAAGGAAACTTACGCCCATTTTGTACACTTTCAGCAATTAATCTTACAAAATTACAAAAATTAAAGACACAGCAAGGCTTCCACGACCGTAGGAATTTGACGTTTGATTTGTTATTTTACAATGCCCACATCATCACAATGTTAGGTATACTGTACAATGTCGTGATAGTGTTTTTATATTTAAGCGATCCTTTATGTTCTGATTCTCCACTTCGAAAATATGCATTGCAAAAATTTTTACTTATTTAAATATTCCTTGCATTATCTTCGCTATTAGGTAAATTTCTAATTTATTGTTAATTAAAATTTCTACTTGTTATAAGTAAAAATAATGTACACTAAATGAAAAACCTGTATTGAAGTTCCTGGTGCCACTGCTATGAGAATGGGATTGTGTATGTTGATAAACTAAACTCTTGTTTGGTACTTCGTCTATTGTTTAAATCATTTATTTTCAATACTTGTTAATTCTGTTAACGTGTATGACTGTATCCAGTTTAAAATTGTACACATCTATCATACGGAAATGTATATAATAATAATCTGATTATAAATTATAGCAAAATGTAGACTAATCTTGCTCGTTGATTACTCAATAATTCTATTGTAATCTACGATGTCTTCTTCAGGCCAGTGTTTTATAATGAACTTGAACGTAGTGCCTCAGAATGATGACGCGAAACCATCAATTCCTAAGGAGAAAGTTATGTCATACGAAGAAAAATCTGTGGGGTCAACTGCATTCTTCAAATGTGAGGCTTGTCCTTACATGGCCTTGGCAGAGGATGATATCAAGTTTCACCTGTTTACTGTCCATCCTGACTTAGCTAAGACAAACGGCCTAGCGGATAACATTCAAATACCTTGCCCAGGGTGTACTAGTGTTTTTGATGCCGAGGAGACACTACGCACACATTTACGAAACCATCACAAAATGGGCATTAAAGACGTGAAGAAGATGATCAAGAGTCTAGTCCAGATCGCCCTGAAGAATGCCAAGTTAAAGAAGGAAGATAAAAAGGAAGATCCACCACCGCCTGTACCTGTTCGGTCAGAACCGGATATAAAAATACCGCAAGTGATAGAAATTATACCTAGTGTTACGTCAACCAATGTGCTTCCAAAAGTCACGTATATAACAGTGGATGAACTTCAGAAAATGAGCACTCCAAACTTTGAAAAAGTTGATGCAAAAGAAATAATACAAGAAGCCAGTATTAACATTGTTTACAACAAAGATCTGAACCACCAATACGTCAACATCTCAGATTCAAACACAGTGCAGCGTTCAACTGTTACACCAGATTTAATATCATCAATCCAAGTTAACAATATTGATCAACGTCATTCACCGCAAAGTAACGAAATCGATTCATCTATCCCAAAACCAGGCAGACCGGTTAAAAAACTAACAGAAGCAGACATTGAAGAAACGTTAGGCAAACTTTGTCCCCACGTAGGCTGTCACGTAAGGATGAAAGATGAAGACAAGTTGAAATACCATACGAAGTGCCACGAAAATAACCGTTTACATTGCTTGGAGTGTCAGAAGATGGTTTTAAGTGTCGAAGAGCTGCATATGCATTTATGGAACAAGCATTCGGTGGACATGGAGTTGCCGACTTGTAATATCTGTGGATTCAAAACGTATAAGAAGCATAGACTGTTGAATGTGCACATGAAATGCCATGATACAGTTCGGACGTACCGATGTAAGTATATCTGAGCTAGTAGTTGAAAAGATTGTAATGTAAAGCAGTATAAGGCAAAACACAAATACAGGGTAGTCAGCGGTTCAGGTATCCATCTCCTCAACCGCCCGAGGTAGTAAATCTATGTCTACCTCGAACCCATGTGTTGACCAGATAGTTAGTAGTTACTCAATGTGACAGGTAGCAAGCCATGTTGCTATTTACAAGCACTAACTATTACCAGTTTGGGAACAGGTCGGTTTCCTCACAGTGTTTTCCCTCACCGAGGCAACTAGGGGCTATATTTTAAATTTCTGTTTGCTACATATGCATAGTCCAATTAGTATTTACTACAATTAGTTTGGAAAATAACAAACATATTATGGCAAATGCCTTGAGGTAATTAGTCAACTGCCTTCTGCCTAACATCTTGTAGAGATTAACGTAATTCATTTAGTTCCCAAGCCACCTCTTACATTCACCAAGAGGAATGGTGGCATTCTATTTACAAATTCGACGTAGCTCAGTTGTTTGGAGCTTGGCTCTGTATCAGTGGGTACAGGGTTCAAATCCCATGAGCATGTACGAATGGAAATAAAGTTTAATGAATTTCTATGTACATTTTCGTAATAAAAATACATTTACGAAATGCGTTAAATACTACGGTGAGGGATAACATCGTGAGGAAACCAACCTGTTCCCCGAATATATTAGTGCTTGTAAATGGCGACACGGCTTACCACCTGTCACATTGCCTACTGACTTAACTTTACTTTTTTTTTACTTGGTTAACTCGTGACTTCGAGGTACCCATAGAATTACTACCTAGATCGAAACCTATGCTTTTTGTGTCTACAGCTTGTAAATAAGACCAATACTTTTCCTAGGTTCCATCTGCATGAAGGCATTCAAGAACGCCCCCCAACTATCTCGTCACCGGCTCACCCATAAAAAAGTACCAGAGTCCTTCTCCTGCAGCATCTGCCAGGCGACCCTGAGCTCCAGGAAGTCCCTGAAGAACCACATCATGTGCGTGCATGAGAAGATCAGGCCCTTCAAGTGTGGGCATTGCAATTACTCGTCAGCTCGAAAGGAGGAGTTGAAACTGCATTTGCGGTCGCATACAGGTAATTTTAGTTGATAGATATTCATTTATGTTTAATAATCCCTTTTGGGGTGAAGATTATCTGGTAGTTGCTATAATATCTTCAAGGTCTCATTTTAGCATGACTACATACATACGTTTCACGACTTGTGTATACAATACTTTCTTTTTTGTTGTGATGGGGTAGTCATGGGCTGGAGTGAAATTTCGAAGGCTTGTTTGGTATGGGTCACTCGAAGCTCGCGTTTCACTAGACAGCATCCAACGTAATAGGTAGCATGAAAATTGGGGTTGTATTGCTGTATGTAACATCGGTGTGAGGTTGGGAACCTTTCCCATTCCATACAGCTGTACTGCTTTAGAAGAACGGCAGTCACTTAGCATTATTTTTACGTCCCAGGTTAAAACAACCAATTACGACCATGAAATCGTTAAGTAGTTGATAAGATGTGAAATAAGGGTTTTACATACACTTCACGCCCGTTTATCTGCAGAAGGATATGCGCACACAGATACTTATTTTTCCCGATCCTGGCTTACCCGACCACCTTCGGTTCATTAACTCCGCCTCCTCTTACACACTCAGTGGTTATAGATAAGTAGTTAAAACGTAAGCTTTGCTGTATGTCGTATCATGAACAGACATCCTTTCCTGAGTTCTAGTCACGAATCCCCGCGGTGTTTTCTCTGATGATTGTAAATACAATTTATGAAACAATATTTACATGAGGTAATAAATCAAAATAATATCTAGATAAATAAAGTTGAAAATAAACTGATAATTATAAAATATAATCTTAAATCTAAATATATTTACAAATAAAATATGTATATGTTTTCTCTTAATGTAGTTGGGATCCATATAAGTTTTCAGCCTACGACATAAATTCACAGGTTTACAATGTAATTGGAGAAATACGTCTTAAAAAACTGAACTTTTTGTAATAATCCTTTTGTTTTTTCAGGCGACAAACCTTACAGCTGCAAAGTTTGTGAGTACCGCTCTTCCGACCACAACGCGATGCGGAGACACAAAAAGCTTCATTCGAAAGAGAGCTTATACAAGTGTAAATATTGTCCCTACACAGCCATACAATCCACTGTATTCGCCTCCCACATGATATCCAAACATCCCACCATAGAGACAGATGTACACCGCTGCCCTTACTGTCCTTATAAGTCTATAAACAGAGACAAATACGTGGTGCACCTAACAGAGCATGCAGATAAAGAAGGGGTCCAGTTATTGATAGAAATGTCCAAAAATAATCACTTACAAAACCCCAAACCGAGCTGGACAATACCCAGCGATAATAGAGAGGAAACCGCAAAAAATACAGAGAATAATGAAAGTGATAAGGGTGTGCCGATAGAAGTGTTTGATTCTGACAGTCAACAGACAAATTTGATGCAGGATTTGCAAGAGTATCCAAAGAATTACTCAACGCATTCAACCGGCGACGGACAGGTCTATGAAAGCCAAGATGGTAAGAACTCTGACTGCACCATACAGAGTAGCCTGCCAATGCAATATGGAGTTCAACTCCAGAGTTTGACGTACGACAATGGGTACGCTACCTCAGTTAACATGGATCAGAATCTAAAAGATAATAGCGTTAACCCTCTCACCTCTCATCCCCCATCACTAACGTCGATAGGAAATAACATAATGGGCAATTTCCCTATCAGACTACCCTCAATCCCGCAAATATCTGTCAGGAACAATATTACCTTGAAAAGAGACGACAAGATCCCCTTGCCTATGAGTAAAGTCACAGGCCCCATAATTAAACCCACCCAGATTCTTCCAGTACCCTCGTCCTGTAATTCCCCAGGGAATACCACTCCCGAACCAGAAAATGGTCCCAGAAAAAAAGCGAAAATATCGGTTAAAAGCAACTTAATACTAAAAGGACCTGACCAAGTTAACATGTTCCATTCGCAGCAGAAAATGGCCTTCAAAAGGCTGGAGGACAACGAACGGTTCGGCCTGGGTCGCCCAGTCACTTTTAACAACTTAATGACGACCCAATTCATGCAATTGCCTGAACCAAGTCTGAGCGAATCTCCAAGTAACATGTACCCCCAGGAAACTCTCCTAGATACCACGACGCCACCAGTTAATGCCACTATAACGGACCCCACAATGTTCAATTTCAACCCCCCTATTAATACTATGCCCATTCTAACCCCCTCCCCGAAAATCCAAAGTTCAAACGCGAGTTATATCAAATTAGAAGGCGCTATCAAGCAAAACACCCAGTCTCCGGGTTTAGAAAGGATGTGTGATGGAAATACATTGCTCAATACCCCTTTGGAATACAAAGCCTCACCCCCCTTAGAAGATATACACAAAAATATGAGCGAAATTAAAAATGAAGTGAAATCGGACTATTACAACTTGCCCTTAAACAATACTGCAAGAAACCCACCCTTGCTCGACCAGTATCTGTTAGATAACCTTATAGGAGAACAATACGGTCACATGGACCTATCAAATATAGTGATGCCTGGCTTAAGTAATGATCAACAGAATGACGTGATAGAAATCGATGATAATTCCGATGATACTAAACTGCTGCCGCGGTTCGACATGAATTTTCCACTAGAGAACCTGTATTTGATGCACAATGACTTTCATTTCTTGGACAATGATATGCCAAGTGGAACTGAAGTTAATGATGTAAACAGAGTGACAGAAGTGCATGTAGCAGTGGAAACGAATGAGGTTACGGATTATTCCAATGCGGAAGGCAAAAAGGAACTTCATTGCCAAAATAGACCGACTGTTAACAAAATCAATGTCAAGAATATTGAATTGATGAAAAATCAGGTGTTGAGCTAGTTTGTCTATGGTGCAAGACCATAAAGTCTTAGAATGAGTCAAGGCTTTAATGAGTGTTATAAAGTGTAATATCGAATGAAATATTGGCTTCATAATGTATGAGATTAACTTTTCTGTCTGTGATATGATCTTAAGGAACTTCTTTTGCAAATATATACCTAATTAAGATCACATATTTAAGTCACCTGATTGAGAATTAGATTCCATTGAAAGATTATTTAAGTCGATAATTAATTGTAACAAAGAAGAATACAGATAAAAAATGAGTGAAATAATGGTGAGTAATGTAAATAACTTTTAGAATAACTAACTTATATGAAAAAGACTTGTCATGTATATACAAGTATATTATTGGACATTTTTAAATAAGTGTAAATAGTTTAACATGTATTTGTTATTTATATAAAAATATAAGACTGTTTTAATATACATTGTTTTATTTAAATTTATAAAATATACTAAACAACAACCATTATTAACATAACATTACTTAGCAATTATAGTTTTAAGAGATTCGCGGACTTATCGCGTAAGTTTTTAACAAAGGTAACTTTATTATAACTTAACTTTATTATTTAAAAACTTACGTGATAAGTCTTGTTAGTTATCATGATCATGATTACTTAGCAATACTATCACAGTAACTTTTTCTAACATAAACAGCAATAAAATCTAAGCTATCCCTAACTTCCTGCGAATCAAAAAGTCTCCATTCATCACCTATATCATCGAAAGGCTTTGGTTCTGTATGTACCCCCTTATTTTTTCCCGGACCTATAATCATCACAACATTACCAGAAAACAATTCCAGATAATTGTAAAAAGCTTTAAAATTATTAAAATAGCAGAAAAGAAGACAAGTTGTCTCTGATTCTTGTAATAGGTACTCTGTGTTCTTGTCTATGGTTGCGCCTGTCAAAAAGAGCGGGATAAAAGTGGGCGGAGCGTAGCGGCTTGTCCACCAGGCGTCGTCGATTTCTATGCCTTGGGTTGGTATCCCTGAAAGAACAATTGAAATTATATTCCAAGTACATTTGTCACTAGTACCGTGCCAGCCTCGGACGTGAAATAGGAGATAACTAAGGGCTTTGTCTATAGAACATATTAAAGGATGGGCTGGCAACCTGTCAACAAAGTTTTATATAACATCACACCAATCCAACCCATCATGCTAATATAACTACCAAAGATGAAACTCTGGTAAGGTTTAAATTCAAGCATCTTACTGAAAATAAAAATCGGCTAAGTTAGACTACCTACTGTTTCACCTATTTATACATCTGCCCCGTACCTACTGTACCGTACGTACCGCCTCTAACCTGTGCTAACTAGCTGCCGTTCTTCCCGGCGTGTCGTAGGTGGCGACTAAGGGACTAGAGTATGTGGAATCTATTATACGATAGGCTAGCAACCTGTCTCCAATATTCCATATGACATGAAAACCCCAATGTGCATGCTAATAAGTGACCAAGATGTTTTAATGTATCCAAGATTCTGTATACCCCGAAAGGGATTAAACGACATGTATGTATACACCAAAGTGACAAACTAATATTACTTTTGTTACAGACTTACTTATGTTATATTACTTACCTACAGCTTCCGAAATAATCCATTCCAAGAGACCGCTTCCGCAACCAACACTCAACACTTTATCACACTTCAAACTAGACAAAACATTTTTAACAAACGCCAAATTATCTTCACTGGGGTACACCCATAGCAGTTTATTGCGATCTTTATGGTCGTGGTAATTATTTATAATAGTTCTCCAGTCTTTATTTTTATAGAGAGTCGTGACGTCACTCACAATGTCGGCCATTTTATCCGTCTGTGCGTGCGGTAAACTTGACAATGAAAATCCGCTGGTTTTACGTAACTGTGTTAATGAACTATTTATTTGTGTGCAGACAGGGTGTTGTCTGTGGGTTTCGTTGGAAGATTTATATTGCCGTGCTAGATATGACGTTAGTGGAGTAGTAGCTTGATGTCTGATAGGTCTTTTGTTGACAAAATGGCTGTGTAAATGAAATTTATTGAGATATGAGCAACTTGTAGATTGATATCCCTTTCGGGGAGGATTCACCTTACATATTATATACCATGTCTCGGCTTGGTCTTTCGTAGCATAATCAATCGGTAATCAATCAATTGGTACCTAGCTGCTAAGTTCCATTGACCCATAGTCCTTTAGTAACCTGTTACAATATTCCAGGAAGATCGGTAACGGCAGGTACGGCACAATTAATTTAGGAATAATGCTATTAATTAGAAGAGTATGTATGAGAAGGTAAGTGGCTGTGAATGAAGTTAGAGATTTGTCATGATCGTTTCAGGCGGCGATCGATGGTCCCTGACTATCCCGTTGGGGACGTACAGGCGTGAATATATGTATGTGTGTAGTTCCCTCTTAAATGTCTTGTAACATAAGAAGGCAACTTGTTATATTATTCTGCTGTATCTGGTACTTGATTCTAGTATAAATCAGACAAACGTATGTAAGAAAATCCGGTAACTGGAGAATGCTAACTAGCTGCCGTTATTTCCGACAGTCGTATTAAGTTTTTTACATTCATACCGGAGTCTTCTACTCGACCACGTATACAACAATACTACACTACAAATGAAACAGACGAACCGAACAACAGATTGGTTTAAAATCAGATCACCGGTTATCAGACAGTCTGTAAAAATTGGCGCGCAACCAAAAAGATAATTGGCGTTCCGCCTTTTTGCCTCCGCAACATTTATAGCCGAAAGTGATTTATCTATGGTTTGAAAATCGTAGCTCAACGTTTGAATAAAATATGTAAGTGAGAACTTTATAAGAAAAATATTGCAAAAAGAAAAACATTTATTCACTGCTTACATAGGTACATTTTGACATCACACTATTCTATACACACTTTGACACAACAACAATACATGTAAGGAGTAGGCACTTGATGCAGTGAAAAGGTGCTGTCTCAGTATTTGATACAACTAAGCTACATCACTGAAAAAACGAAGGTTCCAGGTTCTTATATATAATGTACTCTAATGTAATGCACTTATACATTACACATTCACGTCCTTTAATCCCTTTCGGAGTGGGCAGAACCTCGGAGATATAATATCTCCTACGTCACTTTTTTGCTTGAATATTAGGGTTGCGATGCCATAATGGAACATAGTTGACAAGTAGCTAGCTTATAGCACAATATTATATTTACCCTAGTCCCTTAGTCGCCTCCTACGACATGTCTGGAAGAACGGCAGCTAGTTAGCATTCTTTTTACGTCTGGAACTAGCACAGACAGATACATCAAGTATCATTAAGAAAATCTAAAGTTGTAAATGCTGGGTTGAAGAATGAAACACAAAAAACTCATTTTCATTGAAAACTTTATTGTTAAAAAGTGTGTGACATAAAAATTACGATCAATTTGATTTATAATCAAAAAATCCTTAAATATAAAAAAATAACAATGTGCCATCAAAACAAATTACTGTTTGTCATTTTATCAAATTAAATATATATGTGTAATCTGGAAGACAAATTGAATTCAGAAAATAATATGTCAAAATATCTCCGCACATTAGTACATAAAAAATATAAAATTGTTTCATTCAACATCGCATAAATCATTACTGTAAAACCAATAGCTATTTCAAAAGATCCCTGGAATGAAATAATTGTATAATATAGAGGTCTTTAACACATTAGAAAATATATATATATCGGTATTGCTACAGTGAAAAACGCTTTATACCAGTTGTTATATTAAATAAATAAAAAAGTGCCGCACATTGCATAATTATGTATATTTGTATTAAGAAAATAGTGACCTCATCATGTCCCCACGAATTGACCAATGAGACGTGACACGATTGTCTTCAATTGGTCGTTTTTTTCTCTCATTGGCCAGTTCAACCTCTGAAAATCATGACGTCACTATTTACTTAACGCGAATAGACTTTAGTGTAAATGCTACATTATAACAACTTGCTATTTGTTTCATTAATCTGAGGTCGTTTTTTTAAAAAAAATATTAAGTTTATTATGGATATATACCAATCTAAATCAATATATGTACTTGACTAAAAAGATACAGTAGCACCACATCACACGGTATAGCCACACACAAAGTCCATTTTATACCTTTATCACCATGGAAACATAATTCACGACCTTAGCTAAATAATCAGAGGTTTAGAATTGTGGAGTCGGTGATTCTATAGCCACCTAGATCCCACGTGTTGACCAGATAGTCAGTACTCAATGTGACAGGTGGTAAACCGTGTCACTATTTTCAAGCACTGATTATTGCCTGTTCCGAGAAAGGTTTCCTCACGATATGTTCCCTCACCATAGTTGAGGTTACCTATGGCACAATACCTCGCTAATGAAGCTTTAAGCAATTTCTATGAAATATGAGCTTCTTATACTTAAAACTAACATACATAGGTTTACTTAATGTTAAATTATCATATTAACATGCATGAGCACCAAGCCAAAATATATTTTTTCCATTTTTAATCAATGCAGACAATATAAAACTGTCGTCCTTAATCTAAAAGCAGAATAGTTCAGTCCAATTAGGTAGAAATGGTATGATTAAAAAAAATTACAATTTATAACGATTGTAATAGGTTAACACTGAATTACAATAAAAAGAATTTAATTTTTCTTTATTTACGAAATATTAGCAATACTTTTTTGTTGCCTTACTCAAAAACTCAATAATACAAAGTGCCTCATTTCATGTTATAATTTTATAAGTCTGAAATTCTTAGATACGCAAAAATTTTGATCATAAAAACGTTAACAAACAGTAAAAAACAGAGGTTCAGGTGTCTATCTCCGCAATTGCGAAGGTAGTAATTCTATGGCTGCCTCGAACTCACGTGTTGACCAGATAGTCAGTACTCAATGTGACAGGTGGTAAGCCATGTCGCCATTTGCAAGCACTAACTATTACCTGTTCGGGGAACAGGTAGGTTTCCTCACAATGTTTTCCCTAATCGTAATATTCGATGTATTTTTACTACGAAAATGTACATAGAAATTCTTTAAACTTCATTTCCATTGCTACATGCTCAAGCGGGATATGAACTTGAGCCCCAAACAAATGAGCTACGTCGAATTCTAGCACACCATACAACTTTTAGTTTGAGGACGACAGTACTTTGCACTTAAATTAAACTTAAAGTGAGATCGATTGAGATCGTATTTGAGTACGCATTTTCACGTCTCCATGAGATCAGTGGAATTCTCACTTTATCACAAGTTTTTTGGCAACTTTACAAACACTTATAATAAATAGATATAGGAAAATCAAAAATACTGAAAAGTACAGCAAAAATATGGTAAACCGTGTCGCCATTTACAAGCACTGACTAATACCCCAAGGTATAGGTAGGTAGGTAGGTAATAACTTTTTTCACGATGTTTTCTCCCACCTTATTTCGTGGATTTACCAAATATATTATTTATTGTATCAAAAGTACATATATAAAAATTAAAAATTCTTTTCCATTGCTATAAGCTAAGGAGCCTTCTTGTAGCACAAATATGGAAAAGTGAAGTTAATTTAATCTTGTACAAATTTTTTGCTTCACGATTTTGCCCAGCACAAAAAATTTTGCTACGCATAGAAAATGTTAGATTTGGAATACAGTATTACACATTTTGTGTACATATCAGTATTTTTGATGTACAATTTTGTGTTTTCATGTACGTTCAAATACCACTCTTAGATTTATACAAAGTATTGCATTTATATTCAACTCAAAATTCAGACCGATTTACGACATTGTAACATTACATTGGTCATTACCCCACGTCCCTTAGTCGCCTCTTACGACATGCTGAGAAGAACGGCAGTAGGTACATGTCATTGCTTTAGCTTATGACACGGGGCAGTTGTTATTCTTTCTTTCTAGATAGACAGCACCCAACGTGATAGGTAGTGAACCGTGTCACCGTATATAGGCACTGGCTATTTCCTATCCCGAAGGATAGATAGTTTTCCTCACGATGTTTTCCCTCACCGTTAGCGACTGTAAAATACAATATAAACCAATGATGATAAAATCCTAACTTATGGTAGACTAAATATAAAAATCTTATAATAAAAGCGTCTTAAAAAAATATCTTATAAAAATATCTTTACCATTACACCATTGCCACGATTTTATCTACCAATCTGTAAATAAAAAAATGAAAAGGATCATTTTAAAGAACATCCATTCAACGACCGTACAGAAAGTAAGTCAGCAATCTATACTAGACCGCCGATGTACATTTAATCATCGTCGGTTCACATCACGAAGCAAATATAAAGAGGACTTGACGAAATGCGCGGTCCCCGTTACGCGGTGCGGAGTCTAAATGGCGTGTTTTAATTGGTACGGAGTCTAAAAATGTATAGTAGAAAGAAGATACCTATGTTGTGTCTCACAAAATGCCGTGTTTTAATTGGTTGTAATATCTCCCCTCCATCCCGTGTACCTCGTTTCAGCCCGCGTAATGCTACGCTAGTTTCTTTACAAATATTGCGTAAGGCCCACTCCTCTTATTAATTATTTCGTGGTTCACATTAAGGACATCATATCAGAGTATCATGTTCCCAACTATCATATAATTATAAATTATAAAATCAATATAGTAATTTAATATCAAGCATTATCATTTAAGGCTGTTCAAACCTTACTAACAGATTCTCTAAAGAGCAGGACAGAACTTGTGAATACATAGAATATATGTACACTATACTATATATACGTCTATAATACCTTATATATCACGATAGGCCTACAATATCAGTACAAAACAATAAATATGCAACCCAAAATGGATTAATTAACTTAATTCTAATAATTATATGGGACACTATTACACCAATAAAACTAGCCCCTTGGTAAGTTCATTTAGACTTATTTTTAGTGTACTAGTCAACGTATAATTAAGAAATACTTGCTTATTATATATAAATAAATACATTAATAGCATATAATCAACAACCAGACTGGAAAGCAGACGAAAAGCGTTCAGGTGGTTAACCAATCGCGCCATGGAGGTCGTCTAAAAAATAATGGTACATATATTCAAAGTAAAATAAGAAGTCTTACCATTCAACATTCAACTTCCACTTCCTCCGCCAGTGCTGATCAATCTTCTCCACTTCCGCACTATCTTCTACACTTCCTTCCATCCGCTTTCCATCTTCCTCTGCCTTCTTATCTATCATCAGCACTTTTTTGTACCAGTGCCATTCCGTCGGGATCGGCGTGTGCTGGTTGTCCCACATTCTTCTATCCAACTCTAGGAACTTCTTCTGGTCTATTGGTGGAAGATGGAGCTCCTTCTGCGCTAGCACCGGCTTCTTTATCTTGTGTACGTATTCTTCTTCTTTCTTCTCTGGATCCTTTTTGGTCGGACCAAAAATGACGCTCTGCCTCGAGTGGTTAGCTTCAATAATGTAGGACTTATCCAAGTTCTTTTGGTTCTCAATCTTCTCTGCTCGTTCTTCTATCACGTTCGTTGTGATGTGCTTCTTTATGACTTCTTCTGGTAAGGGTGGCAGGGGATTCTGTTTTTCCAGCCACACCTTTGAGTTTTCTATGTCGCGACCTGCGTCGATGGTTTGTAAGGCGTCCTTGTCGTATTCGATGGCGGTCCCGGGTGCGTGCTCCGGATGGGTGTTGCGAATGTGCCTGTCCAGGTTGTCTTTGCGACGGAAACTCCTGCTGCACACTTTACAGCGGAATGGTTTCAGTTCTGGGAAAGAGTGAATGAATTGAGTGAACTGAATGATTTATGAATATCTTTTAGGCTATTTTCGCTTTACTGCGACTGTATATTGTTTCAAAACAAATAAAGAGATTTTCTTATCATTTTCAAGAAAAAGAAAAAAAACATTTATAATCTGTTTATGATCCATTTATGAAATTATGCACGACTATTGTATTATAATGTTTATAGAGAACATAAGAAAAAATATAACAAGTAAACGCATTAAGGCAAACCAATTCGATATTATTGTGTAACCATTCTCATACATCACGCTTGCCTCACTACAGAGGGTTAAGCACTGATCTCTATTTGTCTTGATCCTGTTTAAACACTTTTGCTTTATTCACATCCATATACAATAATCACTAATATACAAAAAAGACAAACGCGTTCTCGGCCATTAAACCTTGCGAAGTAGTCATAGGTTCAGGTGTCTATCTCTGCATTGCGTAGGTAGTAATTCTATGGCCACCTTGAACCCACGCGTTTTTTTTTTTTAAAGTCAAATGTTTTTATTCAACATAAGTACAAGTACAGTACATTCATTGAAAGTCAAAACATTTGCCTGACACTGGTTGTCTCTTATCATTGAAATTCTACCGTTGGTTCGGAAGCCCTGGCTCGGAGAAGAACCAACAAGAAACTCCGGCTTTCAGGATTTTTTGCCCAGTGCCATTTACAAAAACAAATTTATAAAGAAACATAATTAACTTTGCACATATAGCTTAGATGCACTCATTGCCAACCCTGAGCATCGGCAAGGTAGTCTCCGACCGCGTAGTAAGCGCCCCGGACTAGTCGGCCTCTAACTATAGTCTTAAATTTAGGCAAGGGCAATCGCGTAATCCAGTCCGGTAAATGATTATAAAAACGCACGCAATTTCCAATAAAAGATTTCTTGACCTTTTGAAGCCTCGAGGGCGCCACATACAGCTTATGTTTGTTCCTAGTATTAATTTTATGAACATCACAGTTTCTTCTAAAAATATTTATATTTTTATGTACATAAATGACACAATCATATATGTACTGAGCAACAACCGTCAAAATATCAATTTCTTTAAATTTTTCCCGAAGTGACTCTCTGGGGCCCATTCCATAAATGCAGCGAACAGCCCTCTTCTGCAAAACGAATATTGTGTTTATGTCAGCAGCACAACCCCACAGCAAGATGCCATAAGACATAATGCTATGAAAGTAGCTGAAATAAACAACCCTAGCCGTGAACTCGTCCGTATATTCCCTAATCCGTTTAACAGCATATGCCGCGGAACTAAGTTTTTTAGATAAAACGCGAATGTGGTCTCCCCACTGCAGCTTTGAATCTAAAGTTATCCCTAAGAAGACAGTAGTATTAATTTTATCTATTTTCTCATTATTTATTATTAGATTGGTTTCGACACCATTAACATTTGGCAAAGTAAATTTAATACATTTTGTTTTATTATAATTAAGAACTAAATTGTTATATTGAAACCATTGAACTACATCTCCTATCACCGAGTTTACTTTTTGCGACTCATCAATTTTCTTGCTAATTTTAAAGATTAGGGATGTGTCATCAGCAAAAAGGACCATCCTGCACCTATTTTTAGTTACAAAAGGTAAGTCATTTATGTATACTAGGAAAAGAAACGGACCTAATATTGAACCTTGAGGCACCCCCATCTGGACTGAACGACCCGACGACTGCTCCAAACCAATAGTTACTTTTTGTACTCTATTACTTAAATATGATTTTATTACATTTAGTGAATTATTTTTAACTCCATAATACTCTAATTTTCTTATTATTATATCATGTCGGACACAATCGAACGCTTTAGAAAGGTCACAGAAGATACCAAATGCATCCTGTGACCGTTCCCAGGCATCAAAAATCCATTTTATTAATTCTACACCAGCATCAGTGGTGGACAAACCCTTTGTGAAGCCAAATTGTTTAGAATGTAGCAGTCCGTTCAAATTAAAATGGTACAACATCTGATTTAACAAGATTTTCTCGAATACTTTACTTAATGCTCGAATACCAGACCAGATAGTACTCAATGTGTCAGGTGGTAAGCCATGTCGCCATGAACAAAAACATTTACAAGTACAAAATGTATCCTTACCCAGATGGACAGTAAAATGCCGTTGCATGTCCTTTTTGGAACGAAACGCCAGTGGACACCTCGAACATTTGAACGCTTTATTCTGGGAATCACCTGGAACAAATACAAATAAATCATGCTTTAAATTAAAAAAACTGAAAAAATTCAATTTTATCGAATTAATAATAATATTGTAGGTTATTACACCAATTGAACTAGTCCTTTGGTAAGTACATTTAAGACTTGTGTTAAGGGTACTAGTCACCGTATATTTAAGAAATATATACTTATTATATATAGATAAATACATATATAGCACATATAATTAACGACCAGACTGGAAAGCAGTAGAAAAACTTAGTTCTTAAGTCTGCCTCCACCGGGAATCGAACCCGGGACCTCACGATTATCGTTCAGGCGTCTAACCGATCGCGCCACGGAGGTCGTCAAATTAAACTATTGGCATTTCGTGAAGGAAAACCTGCAAAGGAAAAATGCCAAGAAACTCTGCAACTGTTATTCAACACGAATTCAATAAAAATCCACCAGAATCGTGACCACGGTCATAGAAAATGCAATTCGAAAAACAATACCTGGTCACCACACGTTAATACTTCTTATTGTGTATTAACATGTTTTGATACTTAGATTAAAATTTATATTAATTATTAGTTTATTTGTTTGGTTGAAGCTTGTGAAAAAATCTTTCAATCATTCATTGAGGATGGATTATGAAAATATCGGTCGGGTGTCATGAAAATATCGTTTACAGTAAAAGAATGTTTTTTTTTTATATTTTATATTTTTTCGAACAAGTAATAGTGCATGTAAATGGCGAGATGGCTTACCACCTGTCACGTTGAGTACTGACTATCTGGTCAACACGTGGGTTCGAGGAGGCCATAGATTTACTACCTTTACATTTGCGGAGATGGAAACCTGAACCTCTGACTACACCGGAAGGGAGTAATGGTGGTGAACGCGTTTGTCTTTCGTTTTTGTATAATAAAAATCAAGTCAGAAGTTATTACGTTGGGTGCTGTCTATCGAGTGATACGCGGGCTTCGAATGACCCATACCTAACATGCCTTCGAAATTTCGGAGATGGGCACTCAAGCCTCTGACTACCCCGCCATAATAAAAAAGGGAGTGTGTATACACAAGTCGTGAAGCGTATGTTTGTTTTATGTTTTAAGTCAGAAGTGTGACCGGTGGTAAAAATGGTGTGGTCACGATTCCCTTATCAGACTGTATGTATAATAAATAATAATAATAAGCTTTATTCACAAAAACACATTAACATACACAGACAGGAAATTAAAAAAAAAGAGAAAAGGAGTTTATACACGAAAGCTAATAAATCCTACATGTGCATGTCATTGCCCAGTGAAATGGTCCCAGCTCAGCATATATACAATGATTGAAGTACAATCACTGCACTGATCTTACATATACTATAATAATAATAATAATATCTTTATTCATAAAAGAGGCAACATAATCACAAATACCTTACTGCCATCACTAGATTACCGAGATAACCCGTATCGATGACAGCAGGCTCAAAACCATTGGACACACAGTGTAAAGCTAATTTTATAGTTACAGATTCAAGGAATATAACCCACAATTGACCAAGTCAAAAACAGCACCTAGAATTTCCAAATAGCGACAACCGTAATTTTGCCAGCTCCACACATACAAAATAAAACATAACTTAAACAGAGTTTCACATTGCATAAATTATTACACATATGAGACAATATTACAGTATACTTAATCTATACTTACTAAGGTGCTTGGTGTAGTGCTTCTTGAGGTTGGAGGGGTCCTTGAAACGCATGGAACAAGCATCGCAAGGGTAGGGCTTGTCCTCCGTGTGAATGATCCTGTGCTTCCTTAATAAGTCAGAGGTACTGAACGCTTTGGAACACTCTGTACAGGGAAACTTCTTCTCGGCTGTGAAATATTATTTATAATATATAATATACAAGAAACAACGTAGCAATTCAATGGCCACCTCGAACCCACGAGAACAGGTAAGTTTCCTCACGATGTTTTCCCTCACCGTAGTAATTAATAATAATAACAAATAAAGTAGTATGATAGGGGAAGGTTGCGGTTTGAAAGAAGATTATATTGTTGTATTAATAATTTATATATTTTATAATTAATTATTTATAACTTTTATTCAAGTGATTTGTCAAGATCGGGATGGATGGGGATCCGAGATCTCTGCCTACCCCTCTTTCTTTCTAAATATACTTACAGCTGTGCTTGTACTTGTGTCGTATGAGCTTGGACTTGTCAAAGAAACTGTCCCCACAGACGTCACATTTGAAATTCTTCTCGTTTTTGTGCACTTGCATGTGATATTTATAATGGGAGTGCGTTATGAAGCTCTGAAATTGAGAATATCTATTTACTTACAGATACACTCACATCCTTTAATCCCTTTCGGGGTGGACATAACCTCGGAGAAATAATATCCCTTAAGTCAGTTGTTAGCATGAATATTGGGGTTGTGATGACATAATGGAACATTGGTGACAGGTTGCTAGCCTATCGCCCAACATATTCCATATATCCGTAGTCCCTTAGTCACCTCCTACGACATGCCTGGAAGAACGGCAGCTAGTTAGCATTCTTTTTGCATCCCAGACTAGCACGGGAAATTAGTGTTTGTACTAATACATGTAAAATGCACCAAATTACAGCCACAAGAGGTATCCAATAATTACGAAAGGATATATAATCTTTCTTTCTGTTAAGAACCTATCACGAGACAAGATTATCCGGCAGAGAACCAAAGTCATAGACATTGTCTATCGATGTTGCAAGCTGAAGAGGCAGTGGGCCGGCCACGTATGTCGAAGAACCGACGACCATTGGAGCAAAGCGGTTCTGGAATGGCGACCGCGTCTCGGTAAAAGTAGTGTAGGACGCCCCCCTGCCAGATGGACTGATGACCTGAAAAAGGTCGCTGGTTGTGGTTGGCTGAGGGCCACGAGTGATCATGTTTTGTAGTGTACCCTTGGGGAGGCCTACGTCCAGCAGTGGACTGACATAAGCTGATTGATAGCTTGAAAGACCTACCTTGTCACATTGGGAGCACTGATATGGTTTCCGCTGACCGTTGCAGTAAGCATGGTAAGCTTTGTGACTTTTGGACCGAAACCTCTTTTGGCAAATTTTACAAATGTAATATTTCTTGGTGCCTTCTGAAAATATGAATAAAGATAAATGTTTTTATTCAACATAAGCATACTTACATATAGTACATGCACTGAAAGTCACGACCTTTTTCTGACTTTGGTTGGTTGGGTTAGGTTAGTCTTAATATTAATTCTACTGTTGTATTGGAGAATAATCAACAAGATATTACAAATAAAAAGGGTATAATACATCGGATAAATTATATCCTATAATATAAGTCTCTTTCTAATTTACCTTGGTAACTGTTACATACATACGAGTATACATTAACATCCTTCAATCCCTATCAGAGTAGACAGTACCGCAGAGGTATACTATCTCCTTGGTCACTATCATGAATATTAGGGTTATGATATCTTATGAAACAATATTGAGAGGTTGCTAGCCCATTGTTCAATAGATTCCCTTTACCCCTAGTCTCTTAGTCTCATTCTGCAACAAGGCAGGAAGAATGGCAAATAGCATTATTTTTAGCCAGACTAGGTTAGGTATATTGCAAATATTTAAAATTTATAGATGTATATTTACGCCTAATAGGATAGGCAGAGACTATCAATCTCCACCTGGAACGATCATGACAAATCTCTCTTGCTTCACTCACACCCATTAACCTTCTCATACATGCTCTTCTGTTTTACACTACGTACTTGAGTTGAATTAATTAAAAATACATACCAGTAATCATTTTGATATGGGAGTCATTTATTTTAGTTTTCTCTTTCTGTTTGCTGACATCCCTTGGGGCCTGCTTCTTTTCTTCTTCAATAAGTTCCGGAGTAACAACTTCCGGACTTAGAGAATCGTTTTCTAAATTATTCTCTACCAAACACAGCGCACAACCATTTTTTTCAGCCAGCAGGCACTCCATACACTTGACATGGCCACAACTCTCTGTCACCAACCTGTTATTGGTTGAATTGACCGGGTTTTTGTTGTTGCAAATTGAACATATTTTGGAATCCATGTTTACATTGTGCTGTGAAATAATTTACTTCTAATTTTATTGACTTCTCTGTACTGTTTTAAATATCATATCTGAAAATAAAATATATATTCATACAATATTTGTATATTAATAGAAAACAAAAACAAAACAAACGCATTCACGACTATTAACCCTTGTGGGGTAGTCAGAGGTTCAGGTTTCCATCTCTGCAATTGCGAAGGTAGTCATTCTATGGATACCTCGAACCCACATATTAACCAGATAGTCAGTACTCAATGTGACAGGTGGTCAGCCATGTCGCCATTTACAAGCACTAACTAATATTAATAGATATAACAATATATTTACTTTCCATTGGGTCTAGAACATATAAAGAATGTTAACTAACTGCCATCCTTCCTGGGGCCTTACTCCAGTAATGTAATGTAATGTAATGCACTAGTGCCTTAAGTTTCAAGTTACAGCCACTGAAGTATTACTGTATCACTACTGAAGTAATATTGTACCTACAATCCATTAGTGGAGTACGGCCCCTGGTTGTAGGAGGTGAAGCTGTCGCTAATATCCCATATGACATCACAACTCCAAACAATAAATAAGTGACCAATGAGATATTGTGTCTACAAAATTCTGTCCACCCCAAAAGAGATAAAAGTACATTAATGTATATGTATGTTTATGACATCCCTTCAATCCACTCTGATGATATTATATCTCCTCTGAAACTTTCCAGGTTGTAATGGCATTGATGGTGAATATTGGTGACAGTTAACTAGCCTACTGCCTAGTAGATTTCTTTGATCCCTTGTTCCTAACAAGCCTACATACAATTAATTCACCACATTGCTACATCCTCTTTACTGTCTATAGCCTAAAGTTAGAAACAGTATTCCAAAGAACGCAGACTACTAAAAAGTACCAAATCTAATATTAAGAAATATAGGTAAGGAAAACAGTTTCACAAACTATATAAAATCTTAACTTTTACAATACTACACTATCAGTTTAAAAGCTAAGTTCACAAAACAAACACTTTCATGACTATTAATGCGTTGTATATCAAGGTTCTAGGTACATCTTCAATTATGGAGTTAGTGAATCTATGGCCACATTAAACCCATGAATTGAATAGGTAGTTAGTACATAATGAGACAGGAGGCAAGCTATACCACCACTTACAAACACTGAATAATGTAATAGTGCTCCTAGGAATAGGTAGGTTTCCTCGCAATGATTTCCCTCACCATAGTAGTGTATTTTGCAAATATAAACATGAAATTAGAAAACTTCATTTCCATTCATGCATGCTACGCCCTTTGAACCCTGTACCTACTGATACAGAGTCAAACTCTCAAGCTACACCGAACTATTTTAATAATATTTTTAATAAGTGAAATGGTAAATATAGAAATATTATCATAGTCTGAAGCACATTGTCTAAACAGTTTAGGGTTAATTGTACGTCGGTAAGGTTATGAGGTTTACGGCTCGGTTACCTTCATTTTAAATTTAACATCAAGCACCCACTTAATAGAATTTATACACGAAACTGTAAGTGAGAATAACTAAAATCACAAACTCATAAAAGATTATGAGCAACTCAACTCAACATAGAGTACCCGCCACATACGGTGGCAGTAGCCAAACTTGGAACTAAATTTGACGTTTCCGCCATTGCGTGTTATTTTGTATGAAAAGTAAATTTAGTATTACCAGCGTTGTGTTTTTTGCCCACTCTTTGTAATTTTTATGTTTGTTAAGGGTGATTATAATAAATTGATTTCCGGAGTTTCTTGTTAGTTCTTCTCCAAGCTAGGGTCTCCGCTGATCTAACCTCGGTAAAAAATATGTAAAGACAATGCTCAGTGCCATGTTTGAAATAATAGTTTTAAGAGATTCGCGATTTATACTCATGATATAAGATATAAGGGTGTGTATAAGATTGATTGCAGCTGTGGGAAATCCTATGTCGAACAGACTAAACGGTCTATTGCGGACAGAGTGAAGGAACACATAATATATGTAATATATAATAAGAAGGATAAGTCCCGTTAATTATTAATCATGTTTGAAATAGTATAATAAACATATTTTGACTTTGATATATTAATTTGTTTTATTTGAGTTTATAGCTCTGCAACCAAAGATCGTTACAAATGAAACCTATAATGTTTCGAGCCGTATGGCACAGTGAGTGCTAGTTTTGGCGTGTTTACTGGTAACACTGAATTACGCGACTGTGGCGACGCCTCCAACTGCCACCTTATGTGGCGGGATCTCTACAACATAATTTTTACAAAATCGTACAATACTTTTACCATTGACAGGTATAAAAAAATCCAAGTTACGATTTGTGGTAACAATACCAAGAAATATATTAGCAAGTTTGTTCATAGATCCATGCATGTTTAAATAAATAGCAGCAGCTGCAATAACTTCGCATTGTCGTGTTCGTATTGTGTTGCTGGGAGGAACCCAAATAATTAACTTCTGAGAAGTTTTTATGGACGTGATAGATGGAAACAGAACACCATATATATGCTTTGGAATGCATGTTTAAAATGTTTAATTTAAAAACTATCAAGAATGTGCCAGTGTTTATAACCGTCGTATGATCCTTGTACTCTAAAAAGTCGTACCTACCAAGTGACGCCATGACACTTTTGAAGAGTTTTGGTATTACTTTTCAGAAGAAATTTATGTTTGTTGTGATTTAACTTTAATTTTTAAACATGAAGTAATACATCAAATTAATAGTACTAAATAAATAAAGATGAAATAAACTAGGTACTAATTATAAAATAAAATCTTAAAGCTAAATATATTTATAAATAAAATATAACTTCCAAATCACTGGCAGTGGTAGGAAATGTCTGGTGGTGGTTATGTTAAATGGTTAGAAAGGCTGGTGGCATTTCCCCGTAGTGATTATAATGTATTTTCAAATATTATGATTTTCAAAATTTGTCTTCATGCCTATTATTAGAATTCTATGTAAATACTTGACTGACGTGTGCGTATTACTACTATTCTCATTTATTTTTATTTTATCATGCCATCGTAAAATAAATGTGAATTTATTGTGAATTGCAGTGATAAGCAGTGTATGTGATTGTAAAACTGATTATTATTATACATGTTATAGTTTTAATATAAATATTTGAACTGGTCTAACTAACGTTCTTGTTAAAAATTAATGAAGAATTTCTAAATAACTAAACTACTTTATTGATTCTTATTAGTCCAACTATCTAAAAAGTTAATTACAATGCGTCAATTCTACGATGGTATCAGCAAAAATGGTAAGATAACATTGTATTCTCGTCTTAAAACACAGTAAAAATAAGACAGGAGAAAAAATTACATTAAAATATATAGCCTTAAATTCTTGATAGCTATTACCATATTAATTTTCAGTATACACTATTATTGATCAATTAGATCGGATCTACCATAACCAAAGTAGAACTACAAAAGTGTGTGCAATTTACATTAAAGTTATAAATTTATAACTGGTAGAGATATGCCACATACAGAGTTAATGATTATATCATTATAATAAACTGCAACATTGCTTGTTTTTAGTTTTAATAGGATAGTAAACATTCAACATCCATTCAACATACAATAATAAGATTAGAATGAAGAATGAGGCATTAATTCTTTGCACCAATTAAACAATAATAGTTTTGACCAATTAAACAATAAAACAACTGGCACTATACTGCAGCGTAGCTTGTCTGGTCCTTTAGAACATTAGTAAATTCAATATATACAAATATTCAAAAACAAAAGAGATCACTACCATTAACCCTAGCAGGGTAGTCAGTGGTTCAGGTTTACATCTCCACAATTGTGAAGGTATTATTTCTAGGGCCACCTCAAACCCATGTGTCAACCTAATAGTCAGTACTCAATGTGACCAGTGGTATGCCATGTCACCATTTACAAGCACTGACTTTACTTACCTAAGCCTTACTCCACTAATGCATTTTAGGCACAATATTACTTCAGTAGCTTTAGTAGAGTAAGGCCCCAGGTAGGTTTCCTCATGATCTTTTTGTCTGACTGTAATATTTGATGCATTTTGCATGTCCATGCACCATGTTTTTGAGGTCATGAACACTGAGGTCTTTGTCAGTATCTATATTTTGGTTTACCATCTGCAACATTGAACACCAATCATCAGGAAAAGTGAGTTCTAAGTGGTTAATACCTATCATATGGTTGGCAGATGTTGAACACTAAACCTCAATGTACCAAATGATATTTCAACTCCCTTACTGCTGCTAATAAGTAACCAAAGGGGATATGATCATGTCTGATGTTCTGTCGACCTTGAAAGGTATTAAAGGAATGCATATGAATGTAATTCTTGTGTTTCTGACACAGATGCAGTGGAGCTTCTCCGTAAATGGCACGAAGGGAACGAACGACGCAGCGACGAAGTGAGAGAGTTGGAGACGCTCCACAATTACTCTGATCTGGGCAATGAATGTAAGATAATATTTATTCTAGAAACTTCAATGTCAATGGCTTAATCATTCATGTGGAAAGTGAGGCATATTTTTATCAATCATAAAATAAAAGGCATATAGATATAATAAATTTATTTACATGTTATTTCTATATCACAAGTCACATTTTACTATTTGCTTTGAATCAATGTTTCTATTTATACATTTTGTACAATAAGAAAGTATTTATGTAGAGCATACATACATATGTACAAAGAGACCACCTTGAATCCCAGATATAAATCATTGATATAAGACTTATATCACAAATTGAAATATAACGCGGCATACGAGTATATGTACGTAGTTGTTATTGATGTATGTCGTTTGCAGTTTACTTGCTGCAAGAGCAGTTCCTGACGGCGGCCCTGGACGCGGGCAGCATATGGAAAATACGCGAGATCAACAAGCGGGAGAACATGTGGGAGCGGTTCCCCCACAGCGCGCGCCTGCGCCGCATCGAGATGGCCATCCCCGAGGTGATCGGCGTCGAGATCCCGGCGCGCGCCCTGCCCGTCTACGACCCCAGCGGCATGCTGCAGAAGCGGCGCGTGGGCGAGCTCATGGGGCGCGGGCAGCTGGCAGAGGCCACGGCGCTGCTGGTGGAGGTGGTGCGCGCGCACATGGCCGACCTCGAGGCGTGGGCGGCGCTCGCCGAGCTGCTGCTGCGCCAGGGCGAGGCCAGCCGCGCGCTCTTCTGCGCCGAGGAGCTGCTGCTGCACCGGCCGCACTCGCACCTGCACCACCAGCGCGTCGCCGACATCCGGTACACGCTGGGCGGACACGACAACCTGCTGCTGGCCAAGGCGCACTACGCGCGGGCGCTGCGCCTCAACCCCAAGAGCGTGCGCGCGCTGCTCGGCCTGGCGCTCGTCAACCAGCACCTGCCGCAGGGCGCCGCCAAGAAGAAGGAGAGCGCGCCGCGCCTGCGCTGGCCGGGGCAGAGTGCGCCCGAGGCGCTGGCCGCCGCCCTCAGCACGCTCAACATCAGCGCGGGGGAGGGCCACTAGGCTAAGGTGCGGGTGGCGGCGTGCTGCAGGTGCGTGGCGCGGAAGGCGTGCGCCGCGTCCACGGTGGCGGCGTCCCCGGCGCGCGGCTCCTGCTCCTTGACGTAGGTGAGCAGGCGCCGCGAGCAGAGCCTCGACAGCGGCTGCTCGCTGTTGGCCACGAGGCGCAGGCAGCGGTGGGCGGGCAGCGCGCCCTCGCGGTACGTGGGCCGCTCCACCGGGAACCAGCACACGAGGCGGCCGCCCACGCGCAGGTGCTGCGCCGCGAACGCCAGCAGGCGCGCGTACAGGGCGGGCAGCGAGGCGCAGTGCACCGCCTCCCGCACCCCGTAGGGGGGGTCGGTGACGATGGCGTCGAGCGGCAGCGCCTCCCGCCACAGGGGCCGCGAGAAGTCGCACGCCACCGTGTCCAGGTAGCGGTGCAGCAGCCCGTACTGGCGCAGGTTGGCGGCGATGCTCTCGTCGGCGCCGCGCGGCAGCCCCGGCCGAGTGGAGCGCGAGCGGCCGTGCAGCATGCGCAGGTCTATGTCGGCCGCCCACACGCAGGCGCCGAAGTGCGCGGCCGCCACCAGCAGCGACCCTGAGCCGGCGAAGGGGTCCAGCGCCACGCAGCCAGGACGCGCCTGCGCCTGGTTGGCCGCCAGCAGCGCCAGCTGAGCGTCCATGGACGTGTTGCCCAGGAACGAGCGCCGCTTGAGTGAGTGCGCGCGAATCAGTCCGCGCTGCCCCTCGCACACCTGCATGCCAACCCAAATGGCCATTACAAAAGCTATACCAATTTAATATACAGATATTTATCAATACTTTCACAAGGTTTTCATTTCACTCAACTGACTCTTCCTTTTGTTAGTAGTGTGCTGGGGCATGCGAAGGGCAATCCCTTTCACAAAAGCATTAATAATACTATATAATACATAACGACTCACCTGCTTGCCAAAGAAAAGCTGGAGAGGGTGCTCTGGCACGCAGTTGGGGTCTGTCCCGTAGAATTCTATGTAGCTGAGGCAAGTGTCAGGGTCCCTCAGCCGCACGGGCCCTTTCAGCGGCAGGTAACTGAAGGTCTGAAACAGATGCCTATTGTTACCTTTTTGTTATAATGGTGTTCATCCAGCATGTTATAAGTCTTCTAACTGAGACATGATTTTGTTTAAAGTAAAATCTTGTGACTAAGTCCTTGACTATCAAAAATACATGAAACATCAGTGAGAAAGTTGACATTTGTTCTTTCTCTCCTTCATAATCTATATCTCTCTTCAGTTAGCCATAATTATTGTTTAAATCATCTAACTTAACAGAACCTATGTGACAAAAGGCCGATTTGTTCTTACCTCAATTTTAGCAATCTTCTGTTCCATGGAAAAATGTTTACAAAAGGTCTCTACGTCCACACGAAAGGACACTTGACAGTCAGTGCAGCGCCTCAGGCCTGGAGGCCACTCAACTTCAGGCTTCTGCAGCAGACACTTCAGATCTTCATGAAGTGACAACGCAGTGCTTCCGTGACCCCATAGCTCCAGGCACTGGCGCAGAGAGACAGCTCGAGACGCTAGCCTTCGCACCTCGTCCTCACTCGTCTCCACTATAGCAAATGGTTGCGCTTCATTAGGCGCTACAAGCCAGTGTAAGTTTAACCGTAGAAGAGATGTGAGGGAGTCGAGTTCCTGCAATTATCATAAGATTTCATTACAGGTATATTCTTTACTTTTTTAATGCACAAGTACGTTGATTATACTTACAGCGAGCCGAAATTCTACATGCTCATGCGCAAACCATAGCAGATATCGTCTCCACATTATAGAAGATTATTAGTATCCTTCACCTACATACGGTCACTATATTGTATCAGTTTAATTCAAGACTAAACAGTTTTATCATTTCATACTCTGGTTAATAAATATCTTTAAATTATCACAGAAAACAGACTGTATGTGGAATTAGCACCATTCAATTATTTTTCAATTTTAAAACACAATAAATGTTTAGGTTTCTGTAATTATAACACTAATAATAATGGTAAAACATGGAATATAAATGTACTAATCTAACTTTATAACCTCATTTTTGTTGGCACTAAGTAAAGGTATGTACATACTACCCTTTATAAAAGTATGTGTACTTAATTTTTTAATAAACATATAAATTTATTTAATAAAACATTCTTAAACATTTCTTAAAACCATTCCTTGGAGATGTGGAAGGTCTTTGGTGTGATACGCCACTTGCATGGCTGACTTCTTCCCATGTTGCTGGATCGGTTAACAAGGCTAACACAGCGGCCACTCTTTGATAATATAGTGTCCTAAAGGCTAGAGCATTCTTGTTTCAAGAAATTAGCACCCTGCGACAGCGATGACTATAAAGATACTTTTTGTGTATAACAATGCTTCTTCACACCAACACAATTACTTCTATTTGTACTGTATAGTATTCTTATATCTGTGGTACTGTGTGTCAAAATATTTTGGAATAAAACAAATAACTTAAAGCCTCAGTAAAGCAGATTAATTAAATTCCTCTATGTTTAAAATACTTTTAAACGTGCTGCCCGTGTAAAATAAAAGCTACAACGACATCTATAAGTGAGTCAAAATAAACTTCTTGAATCAATTGACTTCAGCAATTATTGATGAGAAAGAAAACTTAAAATAACGGTGTACTTATTTTCCTATAGCGTAATAGTCAGATATCATCTGAGTAGTCAATCTAGAGTACCCGCCACATAGGGTGGCAGTAGCCAAACTTGGAACTAAATTTGACGTTTCCGCCATTGCGTGTTATTTTGTATGAAAGGTAAATTTAGTATTACCAGCGTTGTGTTTTTTGCCCACTCTTTGTAATTTTTATGTTTGTTAAGGGTGATTATAATAAATTGATTTCTGGAGTTTCTTGTTAGTTCTTCTCCAAGCTAGGGTCTCCGCTGATCTAACCTCGGTAAAAAATATGTAAAGACAATGCTCAGTGCCATGTTTGAAATAGTTTTTTTACATACATACATACACATCACGCCTGATTCCCTGTAGAGGGGTAGGCAGAGATCACGGATCCCCATTTGTCCCGATCCTGACAGACCACTTTCGCTTCATTGACATTCATACATTCTCTAATACACTCTCGGCGGTTATAGGTACTCCTAACGTCACCTTTTTTCAATATAGCGTCTATCTGACTGTTATATATATGTCTTATTAGGCCGGCCCCTACGTAACCGCCCTTCCACTTCACTCATATATATTCCTTTTGTCAATATACAGTTTTTTTAATTTGTACTTAGATCATAAAATAACTTTCAAAGAGAGCTTATGATAGGGCCTATTTTGAATAAAAATATTTTGACTTTTGACTTTGGTATATTAATTTGTTTTATTTGAGTTTATAGCTCTGCAACCAAAGATCGTTACAAATGAAACCTCAATATAATGTATCGAGCCGTATGGCACAGTGAGTGCTAGTTTTGGCGTGTTTACTGGCAACACTGGATTACGCGACTGTGGCGACGCCTCCAACTGCCACCTTATGTGGCGGGTACTCTAGAAATCATATTTCACAAATAAAGCCTTTTATGTAACGGAACCTTTACAGACTTTACTCTGTGTGATGTGTGATATAAATAAAAAATAAGAAAAATGTAAATAAAGATGTCGTCTAAATTGCCTTGTAATTAATTTTCCTTCTTTTCATTTGAGAATCTACTGATATCTGAATAATTAAGTGCAATTTATGAAAGCAAACATGCATTATAGTAAGATAAGCTATTGAGTGCTCATAATGTTACGTGTGTAAGAGTAAAGTTAAGTGATAGCTAAAGAATAGACACGGGTCGATTTTTACCTTAGGAAGTTGTTGACTGATGCGGATAGTTGGCAAAGCCAGAAAGGTGTCTATAAAAGCCACAGGCGTGAGTCGATGGTGTTGAGAGTGCAGGGCACGGCGCGGCAGCGGTATGGAGCAGCCGACGCAATGTCCTGTGTGTACCCTGTACTTACACGGGGGCATGACCCTGGAGAGCCACCTGGACACCCATCCCAAAGACCAGGTGATCCGCGCGCTGTGCTCCTTGACCTCCGATCGGCCCACTCGATGGCCGCAGCCGCCCACCCCAGTGCCGCCCGCCGTGCCGCTCCACAGCGACAAGTACCCTCGTTCTGCTGACTATGGCGTCCCTAACACCACGGGCGTCTTCGCCTACAAAGTCTGGGGCGGCAGCCGATCGCAACAGGCGGCCATTCAGCCCCCAGCTGCACCCAGGACGCCCGTGCCGCAATACACCACCCTGGCGCCACCCTCCACCACTGTGTTCAGCCACAACTCACAGATTTACTACAGTGAAACCGTGCATAACGTCAACTCCAAGCGTTACTACCCCAGTGGACATTCAATGCACGAAGCGGACAGCCACAATGACAACCACTACCAAGATGTGATGATGTTGGAGCACCTGAGTAACACCTCCTGCATGTATGCCGCCCCTCCACCTGCACCGGCCCCCCAGCTGGCCATGTTCAGTCCGGGAGCTTCAACGTCCACGCTGGACAGTGCCACGAGTGAGCCTCCTCCCTCCAACATGTTGGAAGTGGGGCCCATCGTGGCCACTGCTCCCGTGTCTCGTCCAGAGAGCTCTTACAACTCGCGCAATGACATGGCCTGCGAAGATTCCTCACAAGAGAGCGAAAGCATGTCGAGGGGGCTCAAGATCCTCAGCAACATGAAGCTAGAGATACCTGTTCAGCGGCAGAAGAACACCCAAGGGCCAGACCCCCAAGAGCGGCTGTTGCCCGACATGGAAGAGAACAGCGCCTCTTCTGTGGAGGTGGAGCCCCTGCAAGCGTTCTCTGTCATCCGCAACATTGGCAAGAGCACCCTGCAGAATGAGCCAGAGGCAACTGACAGCTGCTCCTTACCAGACCTACGGTGCAACGAGAAGCCATCAATATCTCCGTGCAGTGAGCTGTCCGATGTGCCCGAGCCGGCCACACGCGAGATCAAGTTGGAGCCCAGCATTGGCTTTGGGGCCCTGCCAGTGCGGAAGCCAAAGAAGGTCCTGCAGATCCGGCCCAAGGCTCCCACCGCAGAGCCCGCCCCTGTCATAGAGGTGACCATTGAGAAGGCTGCAACGTGTGGCCTCGACCTGTCCAGCGTGAAGCAAGAGGCGGCCTCTGCGCCCCGGGAGGACTGCTACTCCCAGCTGTGGGGGGAGTCCTCGCAGCAGTACGACCTCATGTCTCGGGAGACCTGGCCCTCCGACAGCTCAGATCTCGACAACCATGAGAGACTGTGAGTATCATTCTTTATTTATAATACATAACAATGAAGGATATGTAATTTTACTATGATTTTACTCCTCCTGCTCCTCAGAATAGTAAAAAGTGAGTTTCAAAAAATGTTTCATTGGTCCTTACTTTAGTGCTTGATACAATCTTTATTTCTTCCAATTTTATATTAATCATTTCATTATTTACAATTGTGATTCACTTAGATTTATAAATAATGTATAAAAAAAAAAAAATTGAACCAAAAACTCGTTTGCGTTTCAGCGAGAGTTTGGAAGAGGAGCAGCCGCCGGCGTGCCCACTGCTCAAGCGGGAGCTCATCAAGAAGGAGGAGGAGGCGCTGCCGCCGCCGCCCCTGCCGCCCAAGGTGGAGGCCCCCGGCGCCCCCGCCGCGCGCCCCGCCCGCCGCCACGACTACACGTGCCCCACGTGCAAGATGGACCAGGGCTCCAGCGCCGCCTTCGCGCTGCACCTGCGCATCCACCCGCTCGAGTGCCTGCAGTGCGGCAAGTGCTTCGAGCGGCGCGCCTCGCTGCTCATGCACGCCAAGGTGCACGCCGGCCTCAAGGAGCACGCGTGCGCCCTCTGCGGGAAGCGCTTCCTCACGCGCCAGAAGCTGCGCGACCACTCCACCGTGCACACGGGGCTCGCGCCCGTCAAGTGCACGCACTGCGAGCGCACCTTCCGCCGCCACAGCAACATGGCGCAGCACCGCGCACGCGAGCACCTGGGGCGACGGCCGCGGCCCCGCGAGCACCTCTGCCACTGCGGAGAGGTGCTGCCCTCCAAGGCCAAGCTGCGCTGGCACCAGGAGACGCACGAGCGCAAGCCGCAGGCGTGCCACATCTGCGGAGACAAGTTCCTGCACCGCGCCTCCCTCGCGCGCCACCTGCGCCTCACGCACCAGCAGCCGCCGCAGAACGCCGTCGCCTGCCCCCTCTGCCGCGAGATGGTGCCGCGCTCGCGCCTCGGGCCGCACGTGCGCGCGCACGCAGAGCCACCCCCGGAGCGCACGGCCGCCGAGGGCAAGCGGCCCGAGTGCGCCGTCTGCGGCAAGAGCTTCTCGACGCCGTGGAACCTGAAGCTGCACCGGTGGACGCACGCGGCGCGCAGCTCCAAGCCGCACCGCTGCGGCCAGTGCCCGGCGGCGTTCGTGCGCGAGGGGGACCTGGTGGCGCACCTCAACGGGCACCGCGCGCTCAAGCCCTACACGTGCAACGTGTGCGGGTGCCGCTTCGCGCGCAAGTACAACTGCGTGCGCCACGTGCGCGAGCACCTGGCCGAGAAGCGCTGGGTGTGCGCGGTGGCGGGCTGCGGCAAGGCCTTCCACCGCTCCTACTACCTGGCGGAGCACATGCGCGTGCACTCGGGCGCGCGCCCCTTCGCCTGCGCCGTCTGCGGCAAGACCTCCGCCAACAAGAGCAACCACAACAAGCACCTGCGCATCCACCACGCCAGGGACCCCGTGCCCACCGAGGCCTAGGCCCCGCCCCCACACCCAATAAACACTCTGCCACGCACCAAGCCTCTCATTGCCACCCTCGCCCCCAACTCACTCGACGCATTGACATTGTACACACTCCGAGATATAGGCAGATTTGCTCTATACAAACTTCAATGATTATCGGGAAGGCGAGTTACGAAACGATGTATTGTTACGAATATATCCAAGTGAGGAACGATCTTGCAACCGTTTACCTCGCCTATGTGAACTGTTAAGTATTTACACATTCTGAGTTGTGACAATCTCAATAACAAACTTAATACTACGAAACATTTATTATATAACACAAAGTTAAACGTCCTGTGCAAGTCTAAGCCTTAAAAAAATGCTTACTAGCTGCCGTTCTTCCCTGCATGTCGAAGGAGATGGAATCTGTTGGGCGATAGGCTAGTATCCTGTCACCAAGATTCCATTTCATTTCACAAACTTAATATTCATGCGTAAAAGGAACCTAGGGTATATTGTCATGTTTACAAAGTCAAGGTACTTTCCACCCCGAAAGGGATTAAAAGACTTAAGTTTTGTTATATCCTAACCAGAAAGTCTAATCTTGAGATTCTGCGATACAGATCAAATTATAAAAATGATGTGTTTGAACAGGAAGCAGTTGTGGCCGACAACCAATTCCGTCTACAATGAACCTATTACACACCTATTCAAAACGGGTCCTTTTAACAGAAAGCCCAAAACTTGCCCGCACACTCCTACCTAAAACAGACATTAGAGCTGCATGCTCAGAACATTTCCTGGCCAAGCAAGGCAACTTCGATCGAAGCTAGGAGTTGGTCTGGGCGCACGTGCACAGCGCCTGGTCCATCTTGGAGAGCAGCCTGTTGGCCGCTTCGCCGCCCGCGTCCGCCGCCAGCGCCGACGGGAACCCCTCCACGGGCCGCAGCAGCAGGTACAGCCGCTCCGCGCACCCCCGCACCTCCGGACTCCGGTCCTGGCTCAGGGCGGGCAGCGCGCGCAGCACCAGGCGCCGCGCCGCCACCATGGAGGGCGCCCTGGCCGAGAGCAGCAGGGCCCCTCCGTTGGCCGCCATGGCCACGCACACCACCAGCAGCCGCGCCGTGGCGCACCGCACCAGCGAGCTCTTGTGGCAGAGGCCGCAGTTGGCGAGCACGCTGAGCGTCACCGCGCACTCCGAGTCCGTCGCCACGCGGTCCAGGGCTTCGTTGGCCGCCCGCCGCAGCAGCCGGCTGCTGGAGCCCGTCTTGCTCAGCAGCAGCGAGACGGCGCTGTCGAAGTCGGGCCTCCTCGTGAGCCCACTGCGCACGATGACGGTGGCGAGGCAGTGGCACGCGGCGATCGCCAGCTGCGTCCGGGGCGACTCGACCAGCGGCATGGCGAGTCGCAGCAGGCGCGCCGCCCGCCCCTCGCCCAGCGTGGCCCAGTGCGCCTCGAGGGCCTTGTCCACCTCCCGCAGCGCCATGGCCGCCACTTCCCACGAGCCGGAGCTCAGCCGCACGCACAGCTCGCTCACCGCCAGGTCGGTGCACCGCTCCGATGGTAAGTTTCTGCCAATGAAAACGTATAAGCCAACGAGAGCAACTGACAATCTTGTATGAGCTTGTTCAATGTCAACGTGTGCCTGATTTTACATCACTAAATGCAGGGAAGTACTTACGGTGGTGGCGGTGGTCGTGCGTCAGGTAGCTCTGTCGCGTGCTCCTGCCGCGGTTGGGTTTGTTGGTGCGTTTCGCTTCGACGGTCGCTTCGTCCGTTGGTTTCGGCGCAGGGCTCTGGGTGGGCGTCGGAGCCGCACCCATCGGGCGCCGCCACGCGAATCGTGTCGCTGACCAAGAGGCTCTCGCCCATGCTGAGCGCCACCCTGCCCTGCTCCATGAGCTGGCGCAGCGGCCGCGGCGGCTCAGAGGGCGGCGGCGGCGCATGGCCGCTGGCGATGGTCACCAGAACGCTCACCCGCGGCAGCGAATTACCACCGTCGTCGCTCAGCGGTCGCTCGTGACTCGAGCAATTATCCACCGACAGTGGCACAGAGCTGTCGCTTCGGATAGACACTTCGTGATTCTTTCGCTCAATGCGAGACGTTCCATCACGATCGCAGCAGATGAACGTTTCTTCTCTTACATAAGATTCAGTGAGACTCTCCTTTTTAGTGGGCTGCACAGACACTTGTGCGTCCCGTGTGGACGAGCTCTCTAGCTTGAGCAGGGCCGACGAGCACTCCTCGGTGAGAGGCGTGAGGGTGCCCACTTGTATCGTGTGCGTGTCCGGCGGCGTCTCCCTCTCTACGGGAGGTGGTTCGTTGGCGGTGTTGGCGGCGTTGGCGATGGCGGTGTACATCTCTAGCATCTGGTCGGCAGGTTCCGCCGGGTGGGCGCGGCCGCTGCCCTTGGTGGCCTCGTAGTAGGCCAGCTGCAGGATGGTGCGGCTCGTCTGCGTCGCTATTTCGGACGCCAGCACTGCGGTGCGTTCGAACTTGGCGCGTGGGGAAGGTCCGCCGCTGCTTGGCTCGCTCATTGTCACCTTTTAATATATCTATGTGTATGGCAAGGCACAACAAAAAATATTGGTGTACCAAAATGTTGTTATCGTACTGTCAATGTGGCAGCGGCCTTGTTTATCTTCATTCGATTTGCAGGCAAACACTTGTTTCGTTCAGCCATCGGTTTCTACAGGCAACTTTGAAATCACGTAGGCCACTCGAGTGAACATGCAACTCTAGTGATTTTTTTCACTCGAGTCATTCAGTCGACACTCGATACATCTTAAGAGGAATGCTTGGACTAAACTAAGTTCTTCGTTCACGACAACTTTTTCAACTTTAAACCTCACCTGTAAAGTTTGCTAAATGGCGTTTAGGACAAGGTGTCGATATCTATCATCAATGTTCCATGTAAGCATATGGAGGCTGACTGGCTATCAGGTACTGGCAGAGGACCGGCGCTTTAGCCAGGCTGCAGCAGATACTGAGACGGTTCCCTCACGGCACGATTACTAGTGAATTTTCCTTCTTTCATAAGACATCAAAATAATAACGCTAAAGTGACCAAGGAGATTGTTTGTTCCCAAGGTTCTGTCCAACCAAAAAGGGATTGAAGAATGTAAATGTATATATAAATAAAACTAGATTTTCTTTTGAAATGGCTTTTATTCTTACTCCTATGAAAGCTTTAAGCTTATGCAGATTCTTTGCACTGGCAATCTCGTTTCTCTAAGTACATTTTTACTATATATCAACTTAACTACTTTAACATAATTAATATCTAAGCGTTTCTTTTGTCAAGCATACCTGTACAAGTACATAAAAGTTTTATTGCATTATAATAAAAAAATATTATCAAAAACAATACGCTTCACGACTTGTGTATGCACACTCCCTTTTTTATTATAGCGGGGTAGTCAGAGGCTTGAGTGGCCATATCCGAAATTTCGAGGGCATGTTAGGAATGAGCTACTCAAAGCCTGCGTTTCACTAGATAGACAGGACCCTAGTGATAGGTAGTGAACCGTATCGCCGTATATAGGCACTGGCTATCTCGAGGGATAAGCAGGTTTCCTCACTGTTAGCGCCTGTAAATTATGTACGTAAATGAAAAACACATATTTTAATTTCATTCATTGGTACATGCCAAAGCCGGGATTCGAACCTAGGACTTCGAATAAGAAGTCGGAACTCTTACCCAAGATTTACAGATGCTTTAATAAAAAAATACACAAATAAATAAATCTTAACTTATTCCGGAGTTTCTCTCTTAAAATGATTATTTTAAAACATCCATACAAAAATAATTCAAGTTCTCTTTGAAAACTTATTATTTAGATAATATTAGCATATAAATAGGACAATACAAACATGTGCCTAACTTTTATGTATGAATAAATAAATTAATAACATAATTACCTACTTAAACATACCACTAAACTGAGAAAATATTCTTTATATTAATTTGATGATACAATAAGATTATCATAACGATATCCCGAGTGTGTATGAGAAGATGTATGAATGTCAATGGAGGGAAAATAAGGATGTGAAGGTAAATGTTACACTGACATAAATAATTTACATTATCATTAGTCATTTTTACACTTTGCACCAGAATTTCATAATTCATCCCATTTGAATAAACTTATCTATCATTATTCACACACAGAATACCTAAAGACAAAGAACCAAAGTTGTCAAAGGTTCAGGTGTCCATCTCCGTAATTGCAAAGGTAGTAATTCTATGGCCGATTATCTAATCAAAGCTAATGCCTGCCTATTCTCACATCTGTGCCCGTACCTAGAAAGACGTACCTATTCCATTATTCTTTACCTTGTCAATAAGTAATTTCTATCGCAATAATAATATCGAATCTCTATAACAACTGAAACTGTATTTTTTTCTCCGAAACCATTTTTTACCACATTCGGAAATAAACTAGGCAATCTCGCCCGTCAACTATAACTGAATATTTTTCCCCAATAAAGTTTTTAGAATATTCGCAAATAAACGAGTGATTTTAGGCAATATCACCCGATTCTCTATTGTTAATAATCTAAAAAGAAATTAAATTGAAAACCTCGCGATGTATTTATATATGAATGTTTGTTATGAGTCAGTATAGTATAATAATCAAGCACCCGCTACAAACAATAACATTTTGCTAAATTTTAGTTCAATATCACTTCAGTAACGTTGTGAAAGTGACATAATCCGACATTTTATGGCGAAATTTGACACTTGCTAATACACTAACAAGTTCACCATTCAGTAGTGATATCGAACTACGATTGTGCTTAAACCCCTTAGTAAACTATGGCCCTGGACATATATAATAACAATACTAATTCCATTACCATTATTTCTTCGAGCTAATAACAATTCCTTTCCCCATATCGGGTATCAGCCCCTAATAATTACATTCAAAAGCAATCTTACTCTACTTATCTTTATCTATATGTCTCTGATGCCTTTGTATAACTTGTTCCACTAAGGGTTCCTCAATATCCCCTTTCTGGGCGACCACCTCAATAACCGGTACCTCTCCGGGCTCTACCAGCCATACAATCCTGTTCCTGGAGTGAAGGGCATTAGCCACTACCATATGATGCTTGTATGTCTCAAGAGCATTCCGAGCTTTGGAAATAAGTATCGCTTCATCAGTCTCCAATTTGAACGATATAACAAACGCTTCAGGCACCCACTGAGCTACCAAAGGCCGTAACATCTTCGGTACCAGCTGTAGATGCAAGGACGGTGCTTGGCCTGAAGACATTTTGTGTGTAGGCACTTCTTCACCAGGCACGTAGAAGTCGGACACCGCTGCGGCCAAGTATAATAACGCTTTAGAACCTATCGGACGTAAAGCTTCACAGGCACCGCGTAACAGCCACATGTATTCAGCTAGCGTGGTGAAAGGAAGTTTCAGCAGTGTCCGTTCTTCATGGGTAAACCTTTGATACAACGATAGAGGTTCGCTTATCTCTTTAACGGATTCCGGACGAACTGTTACACTTGTATTTCCACCTTCTACGTTCAGTTGTAACATGTCAAACAACTTTCCGGTCGTAAAATGTCTAGTGTAAGGCTCCAAAGACTTCAGTCTGTACAGAAACACGACAGCGTAACCGCTTGTTAACAAGTATTCAGCTGAGGCAGATCCCCGTTTGCCAGCGCTGAAATTGTCAACGAAACGTACCGTATTGTGTTCTAACGGTACTGTTGTGCCGCCAGACGTGACCAGGGCTATGGGGCGCCCTTTTTCTATATGTGAGGCGCAGAATGACAGCAGTGTGGACCGTAAAGTCTCATAATTGGCTGGCGGTTGGTGCTTCTCAAAAAATACTTGCCATGGTTCTTGGGACATTCTTGCTTCTGTAAACAGATAAAATCTAATATTATCATACTATCTGATAAGTATAAGCAGGGTTATGTTTATGCATAATATTTATTTATGTATAAGTTATGTTAAGTATAATTCATTTTTAGTATTGGCTGTCCTAAGTAACGAATAAGAAAACATTTTAGAATTCAGCATAATTTAGATAATAAAAGTAGAAACAATGCTGACTAGCTACCATTCTTCCCGGCATGTCATAGGAAGGGACTAAGGGTAAATAGTATATATTGGGTGATGGCCTAGCACCTGTCACCAATGTTCCATTATGACATCATTACCCCAATATTCAGGCTATAAAGTGACCTAAGAGCTGATATTATATCCCTAACGTTCTGTTCACCTGAAAGCGATTAAAGGACATGAAAGTAGTATGTCACTTCCCTAAATTACTGTCAGGTAGACAGAACCTTGGAGGTAAGTTATGTTACCTTTACCAGATATTAGTAACAAGGGCCTTACTCCACTAATCCATTGTATGCACAATATTACTTCAGTTTCGATAGAGTAATACTTCAGTGGCCGTAATTTGACACTTTTGGCACTCCACTATGTGCAATGCATTGGTGGAGTAAGGCCCTTGGTAGTTAGACCAACAAAGATTCCATAATAATCAAATTTTTATACATAGTCTGTGAAATAAATAGTTCAATATATAAGATATGACTAATGTGTTATGTTATGAATAACTTTTAGTTTTATTTGGATGGTGAGAACTTGGATCAAATTGATAGTCTCTACCTGTCCCCGTAGGAAAGTAGGGGTATGAATATATCTATGTTTGAAAACTAGGGAACCATAGTCAGAAGTATTACCATACTAATAACGTGTTGGCATGGCAACAAATAAATATAATACTAAGACCCTCAACTAGATAGATTGATGGGTACATACCCAGCTAGCTATTGACTAAGTATTACAAATGTTTGAATAATACATAGAGAAGTAAATAATATTTACCGCTACAAATTCTTTTCCCAAGAATTGTTAAGGTAGGTTATTGATAGTTCTCTAGTTTCAAGTTTTCTATTTATAAAATAAACAACACAATGATTCTTATCATAATTAAAAGGTATTTGTCCAGTTGTTCAATGATAACTCAAGGATAAGTTTGTAATGTACTTTGTACCTTATTTAATGTTTTATAAACAAGAATCGAGTTCTATATTGATATTTCAATAATTGAGGTCAATTTATTTTCTGCATTACAATGTTAAACAGCTGCAAGCCATTTCACAATATTCTAAATAGTTTATCAAGTGAATATATTAATATACTTAGGAATTAGAAAAAGTAAAAATTATACAAATGTAAATTCAAGTTGAGGTTATGCCACAGATTCAGATAGCGTTTGACAGAAAAATGTAATAGGTTACTCACACACGTCATGTCAAGCATAATAATAATATATATTATTAATTTGTAAAGAATATAATTTTCCAAAATGATTTGTTACAAGGTATATTTAAATTATAAACTACAACTAATAATTCCCTGTAGAGGGGTAGGCAGAGATCACGAATCCCCATTCGTCCCAATCCTGACAGACCACTTTCGCCTCATTGACATTCATACATCTTTTCATACACTCTCGGCGGTTATAAGTACTCCTAACGTTATCTTTTTTCTATATAGCGTCTATCTGACTGTTATATGTTTTATTACAACTAACCCATCCAGGGTAATAAGAGGTTAATTTGTAATTTTTAAAAAATGGGCGGTAGCGTTTCTATGGGCCTTTCAGCACTATCACAGGACAGGTATTAAGGCATATGCAGCTATTAACAAACACTGCCTATTACCAATTTTGAGGAATAAATCGACTGTATGTATATACCTGTCGTAGTACCGCTTTGTGGGCTATTCTGGCGAAAATTGATTAAAATATTTTAGACGATGGGCTAGCTAGCCAGGTTTCATCACGACGTTTTATATCATAACATTATTCGGTACATTACAATATTAATATAAGTTTTTAATTAATATAAAAAGTTTACTAGGAATACCAACCCAGCGAAGAATAAGTAGAACCAGAATTGGTTTAAGTTTAAGTACAAGTCCGTGTAAAATACAGAATATTCTCGTCATCGGATTTATAATTTCCGGATAGAACCCAAGCACGAAACTATACTTTTTAAAAGTATATTCATGTTTATATTAAATATTCAATACATGGACAAAAATAAACGCGTTCATGACCATTAACCCTTGTGGGGTAGTCAGAGATTCAGGTTTCCATCTCTTCAGAGATTTAGGTTCAATAAATATATTACATTATGTGTACTATTCATTTACGCACACACAAATGTTTATATAGCGAAAGTGTACAACAGTACATCTAATTTCCATTGGAACATACTCCAAAGTTTGATCCCTATCCACTGTTACACAGTCAAGAACTCCAAAATCTGTGATTTAGTCTCACAGCCAACTCTTTCAATCAATACTTTTGCATATACTTTTCCGACTAAATATAAAATATAAGAGATACTATGTGTTTAAATTTCTGTCCAACCCGAAAGAGATTGGAGGATTTGTTTGTATGAGTAAATAAAGGTTATAAATTTGAGCAATAATAAAAAACTATTATGGTAGAGTACCCGCCACATAAGGTGGCAGTTGGAGGCGTCGCCACAGTCGCGTAATCCAGTGTTGCCAGTAAACACGCCAAAACTAGCACTCACTGTGCCATACGGCTCGATACATTATATTGAGGTTTCATTTGTAACGATCTTTGGTTGCAGAGCTATAAACTCAAATAAAACAAATTAATATACCAAAGTCAAAAGTCAAAATATTTTTATTCAAAATAGGCCCTATCATAAGCTCTCTTTGAAAGTTATTTTATGATCTAAGTACAAATTAAAAAAACTATATATTGACAAAAGGAATATATATGAGTGAAGTGGAAGGGCGGTTACGTAGGGGCCGGCCTAATAAGACATATATGTAACAGTCAGATAGACGCTATATTGAAAAAAGGTGACGTTAGGAGTACCTATAACCGCCGAGAGTGTATTAGAGAATGTATGAATGTCAATGAAGCGAAAGTGGTCTGTCAGGATCGGGACAAATGGGGATCCGTGATCTCTGCCTACCCCTCTACAGGGAATCAGGCGTGATGTGTATGTATGTATGTAAAAAAACTATTTCAAACATGGCACTGAGCATTGTCTTTACATATTTTTACCGAGGTTAGTTCACCAACCATTTCGGCTGCTCAAAATGCCACGTCATGAAGACCACGACCGCTCTGATAAGAGCGTAACGATTGAGAAGAAGAAGTTCAGCGGAGACCCTTGGAGAAGAACTAACAAGAAACTCCAGAAATCAATTTATTATAATCACCCTTAACAAACATAAAAATTACAAAGAGTGGGCAAAAAACACAACGCTGGTAATACTAAATTTACCTTTCATACAAAATAACACGCAATGGCGGAAACGTCAAATTTAGTTCCAAGTTTGGCTACTGCCACCTTATGTGGCGGGTACTCTATATCTATGATCGTATAATATAACAAAAAAAAAACATTTCTTACACAATTTAAGTACTGGTTAACAGTAATTTATGACTGACAAACATGATTAGAGAAAAAGCTACTAAAATTATGATATTAATTATTAAGAAGATAAATTACATACAACACAGGATTGATAACAAAGTAATGAATATTAGATATTTAATAAATTGAATAGTTTTTAATAATATCTCTATGGTACTATCCAAAAACAAATAACAAAGTCTTGAATATACTTTTTTAATCTGTGTGGCTTTGCCCGCGAAAATATTGTCTATAGTTATGCCGTTGTATAAACTTAAAAAAAAATGTCTATACTATAGCTATACTATAATTGTAAACATGTAAGAAATATTGGGAGTTCATTTAATACATATTTTTCCTCTTTATTATATTAAATATATATCTCTACACACATAAATATAATACATGTGACCATTTACAGAATATAATGCATTATATGCCAACATATAAACAATAAAAAATATAAAGTAAATATAAATATATATAAATATAAATATTATTTATTATTATTATATTGCATAAATATCACACCTGTTTCCCTTTTAAAAGATAGTCAGAAATCACATACATATTTTATCTTGCACAAAGCATGCTAGCTAATCTACTTAACTATGTCTTACGATTGTAATATTGTCTTAGAATATGGAATAGGAGTGCTCACAAAAACACTTAATAAGTACATATAACGCTTCACGACTTGTGTATACACACTCACTTTTTTGTGGCGGGGTAGTCTCTGACTTAAAATGTAATCTAAGAAATTTCGAAGGCATTATTACATTTAACATACAATGCTATATTACTAATTATAAAGCTTGGATAGCTAAAATATTCTGTTCCAATATTAATTTAATTTCACTCTTGTCTTGCAATCTAGATTATAAAAGTAGTACTTAACATAAGCTTAACACTTTATCTTTGTATATTATATAAACTGAAACAAAATACACAATTCCATTTGTTATAAATAATATATCAACCAATATTATTGAACTGATTAGACATTTGATGATGATAAAGTAAATAATTATCTTATAGACAGCTAAAGTATTAAAATATTATTTCATAGTAAACATCATAGCAGACTAATTTACATTCACAAGTCAACTAAAATTCATAAGATTATTTTCATACGCCTATCAACCTTAAAGGTAGACAGGCCTCTTAAATACATTCAACTAGAAATATCTATTACCTATAAAATATCGGTTACACATTGTCTTTTACAATGACAACTACATTTACTACATAAATAGGTTCTAGTGAGCAGTAAGGCAGCTAGTTGCAATTCATAAGTCCCAGGACTAGCACGGAATGGGGTTCATAAGATCAATGGGTACAATATCACAGAGAGGAAGACTAGGCACTTCCGGTTACATAAGACGGAATAAAACTTCTAATATTAATTACATTTCATAGACTGTATGAAAGAGTGTATTCAATTCTTTTATGACTTGACATGGGCAGTTATATAGCACTTGACTTTGAGAGCAAAAATATTAATCGGATTTATGGTCACACCAAGTTAGTGATTTATTACATCAACAACAAACGAGGGGGGGTCCCAATAACCAGTGGGTAATCAATCACACTGGATATAAACCACTTGAGTGGTATGAGTCAAATCAGGTCACTCAAGTCGTCAAAAATTTCACTCGAGTGAGAGTAATATAAAAATGACTCAATTCACTTGAGTAAAAAGCAACTTGCGTCCCATCATTACATCAAATCCACTTGGCCATGTATATATAGGTTGTGTTTAGTGTCACAAGTTTAGGTGCTGACTATCACCTATCGCTAAACAATTAGGGTGTATTTATCAAAGAAGTCTTGTTCCATTAGATTATGAGTGACAAACATCTTAGTCTCACTGCAACAACGCTTTCGGGAACAGATCCATCGCCGCATACTCCTCTAAAACTTCTCTCAGCCTCTCAACCGTTGGCTTGGGCACACTCACTTCAAACCCTAAACTTTTGATCTTATTCGAATTGAGGGTCACGTGACGGTGTTGTAACAACGTAGCTGCGGGTTGAGGCTCTAGCGGGGAATGCTGCAAGTTATACTGCCTGCAAATAGACGCCCAGGCGCCCAAATGCTTCTCATCCGCCTCCTCAGCCAGCGCAGACCCATCACCTTTAGCCAGCGTGGTCAACGCTGTCCCATAATATTCATGGGGCACCCTGAACAAATCTGTCAGGAGCTGCGCAAGACTCCCTTGTGAGCTGTCTGCATCATCTGCTACGTGGTAAACCTGTCTATTCGTTTGCGGTTTAGTCGCTACAAACCAAATTGCTCTACATACGTCTATCACATTAACGGTATGTAGACGAATATCTCCAGTCCACGGTAGCTTGAGAGTTTCGTCTAAATGAGCGTACACAGCCCCTAACAACAACCTCGGGGTGAAGCTACGTCTGTCACCGGAACCGTAGGCTACAGCCGGCCTAAGTACCGTGTAGTTTAAGTCTAGTTCTTTCAACGCTTGTTCCACTTTATACTTCATCTTGGCTTCTAAGCTCCATGGATCACATACCTTTTCCTCCACCAGCGGTTTCTCACTACTATGCATACCTGCACCAACAGAGACTTCGACTAACCGAGGAACTTTGAGGCGAGTGCATTCCTTGGCCACGTTCATGCTGAGGGTGTAAATGCCTTCCTCATAAAGGGGCTCCATTTGCTTAGGGCGGGTTTCCCCTGCGCAGTTCACTACCAGGGCGAAGGGGGCACCATCTGCACTGTCCAATGCTGAAGCACATGATGCTGGAAAATAAATAAATATAAGTTAAATAAAATGCTATTTCTATATACATCCATACACCTCGACGACGACCTCCGAGGCGCGATCGGTTAGCCGCCGGAATGCTAATCGTGAGGTCCCGGGTTCGATTCCCGGTGGAGGCAGAGTTAAGAACTACGCTTTTCTACTCCTTTCCAGTCTGGGCGTTGATTATATATATGCTATATATGTATTCATCTACATATAATATGTATATATTTCTTAATACATTGACAAGTACCCTTAACACAAGTCTTAAATGAACTTACCAAGGGGTTAATTCAATTGGTTTAATAATGTCCAAATATAATTATTATTATACACCCGGGTATACGTAGTTTGAAGAACATAGGAGCATGTACGAGAAGCTTAATAGATGTGAGTGAAGCAAAAGATATTTGTCAGGATCATTCCAGGTGGCAATTTATAGCCTCTGTTTATCTTGTTGGGGAGGTAGAGGCGTAAATATATGTATGTATGTAAACTACAAAAAAATATTGATATACATATATAGAAAGAAAACACTTTTCACTGCATAACATTGACACAAACACTAAACATCAAGAATGAAATCCTAGTTCTAATTATCGTCGTTGCGCCTGGAAGAACCGATAAAGATAAAATCGTAACTTTTGATACAAGACAAAAAACGTTTTTTACGTATTTTAGGACGCGGTTTTTTTTAGAACGATACATAGCGGAAAAACTATGTTCGTATTCTTATGAGATATTATAAAATGGGTTTCACAGGCATGACGGGCGTTGCAAGATAGCTTTCGTAGTGAAGAAGATCATTTTTCTTAAAATAATGTTTATCGGATTTTCCAGGCACAACGACGTTATTTAAAATACACCTAGGTAAATAAACCTACCTACCTACCTAACTAATTTCTTGGTGTCCTTATTTGAAATAGAATATAGTATGTAGTTATCTGGACTTGCTGCCATGGCATAGATGTTGACTAAGATACTAAGACATATGTTTCAAAGAGAGCTTATGATAGGGCCTATTTTGAATAAAAATATTTTGACTTTTGACTTTGGTATATTAATTTGTTTTATTTGAGTTTATAGCTCTGCAACCAAAGATCGTTACAAATGAAACCTCAATATAATGTATCGAGCCGTATGGCACAGCGAGTGCTAGTTTTGGCGTGTTTACTGGCAACACTGGATTACGCGACTGTGGCGACGCCTCCAACTGCCACCTTATGTGGCGGGTACTCTAGTTAGGTGAGGTTAGTACGGTCAAAATGTCTTGATATTTTTTTATTTTAATTAAGTAAGTACATATTCGTATTAGTTTTTTTTTGTTATACTAATACGCTACAATGGAGTGACGTATCCGTGTGATATTTGGTATGGAGTTAATAAAGAGATAACAAGTTATATAAGCTACTTTTCATCACGTCATAACGCGGACAAAATTGGAAGCATCCACTAGTAAAATAAAAATAAATGTCAAAGTATCAAAGTGAGTTGTTCCGCCTTTCCTTCTTATTTTAGGGTTGCAATGCTAATATTTTTTAAATTTGCCGCGCTTTTTCAGTATCTACTTTCGTTAGCCAGACTATATTATTCTTTAAAAAATATAATTTTTCTAAACTGACCTGTAACAAGGTTAAAAACACAAACGACTACTAACCCATCCAGGGTAATTAGAGGTTCATCTGTCCTGTTTCAAAATAGAATTTACGAAATGATAAATTATAAAATGGTGTGATTCTTATACAATGTGGAATGAAACATGTATTCACGAAAATAGAGAAAGGTATATTGACGACCTCCGTGGCGCGATCGGACCACCTGAACGCTAATCATTTGGTCCCGGTGGAGGCAGAGTTAAGAACTATGCTCTTGTTCTTTACATTATGGTTGTTTATGTATATTATACAATATATATATTTCTTACATATACTTTGAGTAGCACCCTTAAATCAAGTCTTAAATTTACTTACTTAATAAGGGGCTAGTTGAATTAGTGTCAGGGTCCTACAATATTATATTTATACATATTTTATGTTAACGTGGTTTGGGCACATGGAGGGAATTGATGAAAGGTTCTAGAGTTGGACGGGGTAGGCCGCGTAGAATCTATGCATGTATGTATATAATGGTAACCATTTATTATAACTCTTTTATTTTCCAACTACCATAGCAAAACACTCAAAAGTGTCTCTAGTTACACATACACGTCCTTTAATCCCTTTCGGGGTGAATTGAACTTTGGATGCATAAAAAAATCTCTTTCACTTAGTAGCATGAGTGTTGGGGTTTTGATGTCATATGGAATATTTGTGACAGGTCGCTAGTCTATCGCCCAATAGATTTCATATACCCTTGGTCTTTTAGTCGCTTCCCACGACATACCAGGAAGAATGGCAGCTAGTTAGAATTATTTTGCGTCCCAGCTAGCTAGAATTATTTTGCGTCCCAGCTAGCATAGGACTAAACCCACAACCCTATGTATTGATGCTAAATATGACAAAAATATATTAGGTGTTGTAATTTCTGTCCAACTTGAAAGATATTGAAGAATGTGTTTGTATGAGTAAATAAAGGTTTTAAATTTGAGCAATAATAAAAAAAGCATTGTGGTATATCTATGATCATATAATATAACAAAAAACTCATTTCTTACACAATTTAAGTACTGGTTAACAGTAATTTATGACTGACAAACATGATTAGAGAAAAAGCTACTAAAATTATGATATTAATTATTAAGAAGAGATAAATTACATACACATGATTGATAACAAAGTAATATTAGATGTTTAACTTATTTTTGAATATTTTTTTTTAAATAATATCTCTATGGTATTATCCAAAAACAAATAACAGAGTATTGAATAAATATACTTTTTAATCTGTGGCTTTGTCCGCGAAAATATTGTATATAGCTATAATAATTATATTGGGAGTTCATTTAATACATATTTTTCCTCTTTATTAAATGAAATATATATCTCTACACACATAAAAACACATCTGACCATTTACAGAATATAACGCATTATATGCTAACATATAAACAATAAAAAATATGAAGTATATATAAATATATTGCATAAATATCACACCTGTTTCCCTTTCAAAAGATAGTCAGAAATCACATACATATTTTATCTTGCACAATGCATGCTAGCTAATTTACTTAACTATGTCTTACGATAGTAATATTGTCTTAGAATATGGAATAAGAGTGCTCACAAAAACACTTAATAAGTACATATAACATACGCTTCACGACTTGAGTATACACACTCCTTTTTTATTGTGGCAGGGTAGTCTCTGACTTGAAAGATCTGCGTAATTTCGAAGGCTTTACATTTAACATACAATGCTATATTACTAGTTATAAAGCTTGGATAGCTAAAATATTGTTCCAATATTTATATAATTTCACTCTTGTCTAGCAATCTAGATTATAAAAAGTAATAATGTATTTGTATATTATATAAACTAAAAAATACACAATTCCATTCGTTATAAATAATATATCCACCAATATTATTAAACTGATTAAGACTGATTGATTTGATTGAAGTAAATATTTATCTTAATCTTATAGACAGCAAAAGTATTTAAATTTTATTTCATAGTAAACATCATAGCAGACTAATTTACATTCACAAGTCAACTAAAATTCATAAGATTAATTTCATACCCCTATCAACCTTAAAGGTAGACCGGCCTCTTAAATACATTTTCAACTAGAAATATCTACTACCTATAAAATATCGGTTACATGTTGTCTTTTACAATGACAACTAAGTTTACTACATAAATAGGTTCTAGTGAGCAGTAAGGCAGCTAGTTGCAATTCATAAGTCCCAGGACTAGCACGGAATGGGGTTCATAAGATCAATGGGTACAATATCACAGAAGGGAAGACTAGGCACTTCCGGTTACATTAAACGGAATAAGACTTCAGATCAGATTTCATAGACCGAGTACCAATAACATACTTTTATGACTTGACATACTAATTAATATTAATTACATTTCACAGACTGAGTGTATTCAATTCTTTTATGACTTGACTTGGCTTTGTATACTTACTTTGAAAGTAAAAATATTTATATTTTTATTTGTGGTCACACCAAATTAGTGATGGAGCTGTAACTAGTGATTTATTACATCAACAACAAACGAGGGGGGGCTCCAATAACCAGCGGGTACTCACACTTGATATAAACCACTTGAGTGGTATGAGTCAACTTGGGTCACTCAAGTCATCAAAAATTTCACTCGAGGGAGAGTAATATAAAAATGACTCAAGTTACTTGATTGAAAAGCAACTTGAGTCCCATCACTACATCAAATCAATTGAACATGTATATATAGGTTGTGTTTAGTGTCACAAGTTCAGGTGCTGACTATCGCCTATCGCTAAACAACAAGGGTTTATTTATCAAAGAAGTCTTGTTCCATTACATTATGAGAGAACAGTGACAAACATCTTAGTCTCACTGTAACAACGCTTTCGGGAACAGATCCATTGCTGCATACTCCTTTAATACCTCTCTCAGCGTTTCAACCGTTGGCTTGGGCACGCTCACTTCAAACCCTAAACTTTTGATCTTATTCGAATTAAGAGTCACGTGACGGTATTGTAACAAGGTAGCTGCGGGTTGAGGCTCTAGTGGGGAATGCTGCAGGTTATACTGCCTGCAAATAGACGCCCAGGCACCCAAATGCTTCTCATCAGCCTCCTCAGCCAGTGCTGACCCATCACCTTTAGCCAGCGTGGTCAACGCTGTCCCATAATATTCATGGGGCACCCTGAACAAATCTGTCAGGAGCTGCGCAAGACTCCCTTGTGAGCTGTCTGCATCATCTGCGACATGGTAAACCTGTCTATTCGTTTGCGGTTTAGTCGCTACAAACCAAATTGCTCTACATACGTCTATCACATTAACGGTATGAAGACGAATATCACCAGTCCACGGTAGCTTGAGAGTTTCATCTAAATGAGCGTACACAGCCCCTAACAACAATCTTGGGGTGAAGCTACGTCTGTCACCGGAACCGTAGGCTACAGCCGGCCTAATTATGGTGTAGTTTAAGTCTAGTTCTTTCAACGCTTGTTCCACTTTATACTTCATCTTGGCTTCTAAGCTCCAGGGATCACATTGCTTTTCCTCCACCAGCGGTTTCTCACTGCTATGCATACCTGCACCAACAGAGACTTCGACTAACCGAGGAACTTTGAGGCGGGCACATTCCTTGGCCACGTTCATGCTGAGGGTGTAAATGCCTTCCTCGTAAAGGGGCTCCATTTGCTTAGGGCGGGTTTCCCCTGCGCAGTTCACTACCAGGGCAAAGGGGGCACCGTCTGCGCTGTCCAATGCTGAGGTACATGATGCTGGAAAAAGAAAGAAACATTAAGTTAAATACCATGCTATTTATATATACACCAATAGTAAATAAATATATGTATGTACATATAAAAATTGTATATTTAAAAATATATCTGTATATAGTTGTCTATACTTCCTGCCACAGAAGTTGATTAATATACTAAGAAACATGTGGCTAGCAGGGTCCCAACCAGTCACAAATGTTTTGCCATCACAACCCCAATTAATGCTAAGTATGACCAAAGACATACATACTCGTAATAGGGTTCTGAGGTCTGTGCAACAAATAAATATGTATATTAATCATTTGTTTGTTGTTGTGTTTTCATTTACATGTATAATTTACAGTCGCTAATGGTGAGGGAAAACATCGTGAGGGAACCTGCTTATCCCTCAGGATGGGTAATAGCCAGTGCTATCTAGTGAAACACAGGCTTTGAGTGACCCCATACCTAAAATGCCTTCGAAATTTCGGAGATAGACACACTCACCCTTTATTACCCCACAATAATAAAAAGGGAGTGTGTATTCACAAGTTGTAATGCATGTTGTAATATGTATGTTTGTAAGTATTGTAGTTGTTGTACTCATTACAGCACTACACATTGTATACATACAGGAGACACATTAATATAGTGCAAGGTCCAAAAATGTTTAATTATCAAAGCATTATGCAAGTACTGAGTTTATGAGAGACGGATGTTTTATTATTTATCACACTTCCTATTAGATAATATGTTAACAGTAACGTACTAATAAAACTGTTCCAATCATAATGACGAATAAATAAATTACAAAATAAATTTAAAATGTAATTATAAAGTTTCCTTTGTAAATTGAATTAAATAAAATCTCCCTTTTTTATTAACAGGTTCTCTTCAAAGATTTAGTAAGAGATTAAGAATATCCATTTTTATGTTGACAAACTATTTTTACTTCAATATGTTCTACCATTGTCACCCTCATTCGATCTATCATGTATTTTAAACTTAATGTTCCATCTCATATCATCTTTTATACACTTACATAAACCAAACTATCACTTACGCTTTTTAATGGAATTTTAATGGCAATTTACCATATAAAGACAAACATTGTTAAAATTAACCCTTGTGGGGTAGTTAAAAGTTTGCAGAGGTAGACTATGGCCAGCTCATATCAAAAGGCTGACCTGATAGTAAATAGTCAATGTGACAGGCGGTTAGGAATGTAGCCATTTACTAACACTGATTATTATCTGTTCATAAAAAAGAAGGATTATTCACAATGTTTTCTGACACCCTAGAATTTGGTGCCTATTCAAATTGTATTATGCAAAAATGTACATAGAAAATCAGAAAACTTCATTAACATGTTCTAAAGTATATTTACATACATATACATACATATTTACATATATATATATATATATATTGTACATACTCTAAGGTATACCTAGTGCATAAGATGCCTTATATAATATGTTAGGACAACAGGCAATTTGTAAACAATCTGACAAAAATTACCAAAACTCTAAAGGGACCAAAGGGCATACTTTTGTTTCTCCTGCACACAATGAGGTCATCTCCCTATGACACATTTATTACATTGTTAGCTGTGTGTACACAATTGTTCCACAACAAACTTTATTGTTCCATAAAAGTCTCCTTGACACAATAACAATGAATCATTTTGCATACTCAAAGTTCTATACTAGCAGGGATATGAAAAAATGCAAACTAGCTGCCGTTCTTCCTGGCATGTCATGAAGGGACTATGGGTAAATAGACAGTATTTAGGGATATGAAAAAATGAAAAATAGCTGCCGTTTTTCCTGGCATGTCATGAAGGGACTATAGGAAAATAGACAGTATTTAGTGATGGCTTAGCAACCTGTCTATATGACATTACACCCCCAATTTTATGGAAAAAAGTGAAAATCCTGTACTGGTTTACAATGTATAAACAATGTTGTGAGTCAAGCCAGTGAGATTAGTCAGGATCGTTTCAGGTGGCAATTGAAAGTCTGCTCTATCCCATTAGGGACGTAGAGGCATGAATATATGCATATGTGTAAAATTTAGTATTTACTCATTAGAATACATATGTATAACATCAATACTAAACATGTATGTATGGTAATGAAACTATCATGAAAAACTACCTAATAATTTATGTCAAGTAATATAATAATATGTCATGTTAATTTAATAGGATTACAAACCTGGAATAACAAGATTAGCACTTTTGAACTGTACCCGAGGGTCCTCAAATATCTTCTTGTGTGCTGGACTGAGGAAGGCCAGCTCTGGTGGCGTTTTATCCACAACACGGACCTCAGAAACCAAATCGTTAGTCACCAGCCAGTGAACCAGATTACGACCGAGGAATCCACATCCTATTGAGAATTACAACAATTAAAAACTATGCAAAACTTACGTCGTTTAACTGAATAGTAAGAAAACGTTTTACCTCCAAGCACAGCCACTCTGGGCCGAGAATTTTCTTCGATATAATCAACCATGTTTAATGCGATTAATTGATTTTAAGCCGGTTAACCAAATGTAAGTGTTTTTACGTTCCAGTTTAACTTTTTTCTTTAACTCTCTGCTTTATCACAATCTTTAACTACGCTCCTATAATTCTACTAAAGAGGATGTTTAGATGTGGTCATTAATTACTAATTTAAATGGGAAAACTATAACAGAAAATTAGAAATTGCACCACCAACCGATTTCTACTTGAACGAATGAATCATGTAATGAATGACAGACAGCTGACTTCAAAGTTTGACAGCTGATATTAAATTAAACTTACACTATAAGCAATAATACGTCCATTGTAAAGAATAGATTTATGAAGAATAATAAGAAAAGATTTTCACATAGAATTCACAGCTGTTTAGACTTAAAAAAATAACAAAGCCCGCAGCCTCTGTAGAGTACCGTACCATATTTGTGTAAAAGTTTTGACTCACGGTATAAATGTAAAACGTATTTTTAATAGGAGCCTTATAAAATGAGTTAGAACTCATTCAGAGCCAACGACACGCCTAGCATGTTCTTGAAAATTCTACTCACCACGCCGCGGATACGCCTCGCGTGTTCATAAGTTTTCGATTATATCTCGAAAAGTACGTGAAAAATTTTGATAAGAATTTGTGTACATGGTATTTACCACACGAATAACCATATATTCACGTGGTTTCGACTTTGAAAGAAGTAATGTTTATACTAAAAACGAATACCTTGTGTAATGCCAAGCCACTTTGAGTATGCGACCAGAGGTTCTAAAAGTTTGTTTAACTTTCCATCAAACTCACTACGTTAGCTTGTTTATTATAATATTAGTACTTACACAATAATATGTTTCTGAGTGATTTTAGTCGATAGATGAGTAATAATTTATATACCATACAAACAACAAAAAATATTATAAATTTAATAATATATAAGTAAGTTTGAGAATCACTCCATATTTAATTTACCTATTTACCAAAATATCTATATTCCACCATAATTTCTGGTTTAAAATCACTATACTGTTGCCACAACCTTATCTCTTTCGTTGCACAAACAGAACTAAGGAAATAAACTACCATTATGTATTATTATGGTATTTAGAAACATTAAACTTTGCGTAGACCCAATGGACATAGTAGACCCCATGATCATTTTTTCTAATTCGCAGAGCCGCGGACACGCCTAGCGTGTTCATGACCGTTTGTATGGTGGCTCCGCTAGTTAGACGCTGAAAAATGGCGAGGTGTCGAATGAGATATCAATCACATCTTTTTAAATCGGACAAGTTTCCTTTTACCATTTTTTACCTTTCTTCGAGATTGAAAGAGGTTTTCGTAAAATTAATATTTCATTTGTTCAATAAATAATATACCACTGATAGGATGAAAAAGTTTATTACCATCAATTTAATATCACAGGTATTTCTTAGTAACTAATTGAGATAAGCCTAATAAACTAAATCTACACTAAAACAGATCAATATGACATAAATCTCAGGCGTTATTTTCAAAGCTGTCCCTTTCATGCTGGTTTACTCTCATCTGTTTCACTGGGTTGCTCTAATTTTGCGTTCCTTTGATCTTTGGGTAGGAATAAAGATACCACTCCACCACCTGTAAAGAAAGAAATCAATTTATATTTTAAAGACTTTCAACAAAGACCATAAAAATTGATCTATTTACGCATTTTCGGGTAATAAGTGAGCCTTCATCACCAAAACAATAAATTTAAAACTTAATTGGTACTTAATTTATGCCTTTGAATGTAACGAAATACTTTTCTCTCTTCGTGAATAGACAATTTCTAAGTATACACTTAGACTATACTGTGCTAGTCTGATCCTGTGACTGGGACGTAAAAAGTATACTAACTAGCTGCCGTTCTTCCCGGCATATTGTAAAAGACGACTAAGAAACTAGTGGTAAATAGAATCTATCGAGCGATATGCTAGCATTCTGCTACCAATGTTCCATTATGACATCACAACCCCAATATACATGCTAAAAAGTGGATTATATCTACCCCAAAAAGAAATAAAATAAGGGAATGTATATATAGGTATACTTACACATAACAAGAGCAACATAACCACTGATCATCGGAGAGCAGAAGTTAGGTAGGAGAGCCGCAATCACTTGGACACTCACGAAGCCAAACCCTCGGGCTACCACCACGGAGAGACAGGTCACCATTCCTCTTAGATGCGTCGGATTCAACTCCACTAGATACGAATTCACATTACCCAATATAAGAGCTACGTAAAGGAAGCCGTAGAACAGCGCTACGCTTAGAAGAGGCACTTGGATGAATAGAAGAAGGATGCCACATGAAGCAGCGACGGAGAAGATGCATAAGGTGACTGTCTTCCGACCAGCGACTCCCACTATGAAGGAGAGGAAGATGTTGAGGCACCCACTGACTCCGGAGTAGCACATGACAGCGTATAGAGTGCTGGTTTGGATGGCCCGGTCGCAATCTTCTACGTTCTGTGGAAGAAAGAAGAAGTTTTGAGCACTGTCATGTTTTTAGGTTTTCGTCTGTGTCTTGTAGTAATCTGTGTGTACTCTTGTATCAAGCTGTGAAGAATAATGGTTTCTTACGGAGAAATGTCTTTTCTCAACGCAAGTTGTAACAGTCATTAAGGATTAAGGGAATGATAAAGACAAAAAAGACAAACGCGTTCACGATCATTAACCCTTGCGGGGAAGTCAGCGGTTCATGTGTCCATCTCCGCAATTGCACCAATTGAACCTCGCGTTGACCAGATATTCAGTACTCAGTGTGTCAGGTGGTAAGCCGTGTCGCCATTCACAAGCACTGAAGCCTGTTCGGGAACATGTAGGTTTCCTCACGATGTTTTAAGTGAATGAGATAATAAAGTGATGGAATATTGAAATGTCACCAATATTCCATGATATTGTCATTGTATCCGTGCTTGATAGAAATTTACGTATAAACATGAAAGTACAGTAAGAATACGGTTGTTATATTGAAGAGTATGTCAAACATTCGAATGTTAAAGAGAGGTTATGTTTGTTATGCGGTCACTGAGAAGCATATTAGGAAAGACATTTGAAAAAGGGTGACCTTAGGAGTACCTATATCCGCCGAGTGTGTATGAGAAGATAAAGCGAAAGTGGTTTATCAGGATCGGGACAAACGGGGATCCGGGATCTCTGCCTACCCCTCTACAGGGAATCAGGTGTGATGTGTATGTATGTATGTTATGTTAGCCACGTCCACGTTACTCTTTCTACAATAACCTACAAGTATTCTACTAGGAAAAGTACAACTATTACATAATCCTATCTCAATTCTATCCAATGATAGAAAACGATAGAAAAAAAGTATCACATTACAAAATTGGTTGTTACCGATTGTCCGGTAGTCGCAGTGCTGGCAACCTCACAGAACGTCTTTCCACTATTATCCTCGTCGCCTCCGAAGTAGGCATTGGTCATTGTGGGCACCCACACCGTGTAACCAGTCGATCTATCAACAATGAATAGTACATTAATATACATATATTCATGTCCTTTCATGCGTTTTCGGGGTAGGGTAGTTAGTACTGGTAAAACCTCAGAGATATAATATCCCTGAGGTCGCTTTTATTGGGTCTTGATGAAACTGACAAAACAATTAATAATAAATCTACAAGTCTTTGAATAGAAGAGAACATATGTATAAAAAATTTATTAAGAGTAAAATGTCGAATAAATTCAGTATACAGCCAACTGTATAATAGATTTTTAGATATCTGAAAATATTGATTCGAGTGGCCCCAAGTCTCTTATTCGCCTCCCCCGAAAATCCAGTAAATATTAGCATTATACTTAAGTCCTTATTTATCTATACATCTGTAGTCTTACTCACGTCATATAAGCACACATGAGGATGAAGTACAGCTTAAGATTGTTACTGCGCAGGGGCGGGCGAAATAGCGGAGCTGTCTGTGACCATACGTGCTGCAGGAAGGACCTGCCAGGGTCTTGACGTGGTCTTTCTTCTGGCACTAGTGATGTTACCTAGCAAGAAAGGACCAAGGTTATAGATGAATCAGTAATGGTTGAGGTTCTTTAAGGTTCTTGTGGTGCTGTGAAAAAGTTGTATTGACAGTAAAGTCTGAAATTTTACCTAAAAACATCCATTAAGGTTAATCAGCTATTCCGCAGAAATCTGGGATCCTAGTTCATGAATGCGTTTTAACAACGTTCAATTTTATGCGTAATAGTGTGAAGTTGGTAGTGAATTAGCAAAAATGTAAATTTTCGTAATTTTTTAAACGAAATTTGTCATTTTTGCCGATTTCAATTACACTTTTGGTCATCCGCACCAAGTTCACACTATTACTGATCTAATATAATATATTATATTGAACAGCGATTGTGCTAAAATGTATTAATGGACTATAGCCACTGTTGTGCTAGACAGAAGCGAACACATAATATGTATATACTTTTATTATTCAAAACAGAATAAGAGTCTATGTTATGTTTACAAAACATAACATAGACTATGTTAGTTTTAATCGAAATACTATATTGTACGCCAGAAGAGGCAGCCAATGCTGAAACTAATTATAAGATTTCTACTATTTACGCATATAGCACAAATAAAGTGTCTTTGTCTTTGTTACTTTCTATCTTATTTATAAGTCCTAACTTAGTTACCTACTTATTACATACATTCACAAAATGCACTCAACAACATACGTAAATATGTATAATAAATAAATCTAAAAAAAGTAATAAAAAATCTAAAATATATATGAGCCTACGCATTGACGCAAAACATATTAGAACTTTATAAACTTCGTATCACCAAGACATCAACATATATAATTATAACAACGAATGTTTAACAAATAAATCTTTCTTCTTTCTCTTTCTTAACCATACACAAGTATCTCACCATATACTCTCCATTTCTCCTATTATTAACTCTGTGCATAACCCTCAAGATGTCCAGTGCCTCCTCTCCCTTTTCATTGCTGAGTAGGAACTTGGGACTCTCGTGGAGGAAGAGCAGCATGACCACTCCCAGGAGGCCAGGGAGGCTGATCCCCTGCATCAGCAAACGCCAGGGTCGGTAGTCCACCCCTAGCCAGGTTATGGACAGTTGGAAGGATAGCTCGTTGATTGGGAGGGCGAATACTGCAAAAATATATATAGATTATCATGAGAATATTAATGAAGTTAAGTGTGGCTAGAAAGATCAGGATCAATTATCTTAACATTATTAATTGATATATACATAATTATAATAATAGACAAACAAAGAAAGACAAACGCGTTCACGTCCATCAACCCTTGCGGGGTAGTCAAAGGTTCAGGTCTCCATCTCCGCAATTACAAAGGTAGTAATTCTACGGCCACCTCGAAGCCATGTGTTGACCAGATAGTCAGTACTCAATGTGACAGGCTTACCAGCATTTACATTTACAAGCACTAACTATTACCTGTTTGGGAAAAAGGTAGGTGTCCTCACGATGCTAAATTTACATAGAAATTCATTAAACTTCATTTCCATTGGTACATGCTCAAGCGGGATTTGAACCCTGTACCCACTGAAACAGAGTCAAGCCCCAAACAACTGAGCTACGTCGAATATAATATTATTAAATATCTGTGAACACCTGTACATTCCCGAGCCACGTTCGTGACGATATGACGTGTCCTTCGTAGTTTTAAGAACTACGCTTTTCTTCTGGTTGTTAATTATATATGTATTTATCGATGTAAAATATGTATATATTTGTTAAATATACGTTGATTAGTACCCTTAACACAAGTCCTAAATGAACTCACCAAAGGGCTAGCTCAATTTGTGTAATAGTGTGTCAATTATTATAATGTGTTGGCAGGTAGGACTTTGGGCATCCAATTCACTGGCCATCCCGTAAGGTAAAAAGGGCAACTCACTGCAAATGATGAACTGGGCCAGCATAGTGGCGCTGGCCATGAGGAAGATGAACAGGTCCCGGAACCTCGCTGGAGTGCTTTCACCCAGCAGCACGAAGGCTGCCGCGTTCGCTGATGCTGTACTGGATAAAGATATAACTGTCAGAGAGAGAGCTGGTAGCTTCCTCCGCCAGAGAATTAGTCTGGCTATTCAGAGGGGGAACGCTGCCAGCATATAGGGCACTCTGCGCTCCAACGACTGCGACAAATTTTTAGATATATTTAATATGTAGGTAAATTATTTTAATTAGTTTTAAGTTTGTAAATGTTTTGTTAATTTATTGTAAAAATTTTATTGATAAATAAATGACCTTAATTCATAAAAAAACCGTCAGAGATATAATTGTTGAATTTATTGTGAGTAGCCTCGGTCAAGCTATGTCCCAAGAGAGGTTTTCCATAGGCATAATAGTGTTGGGGTTTTGGGGTTGTATATATATCGCTGCCCCCGACGAACACTATCGTATTCGCTCTTACCATAGAATCGTTTTTATTGAATATTCGTATCCACACCATCGTATTACGCCATAGAGTAAATTTTTAAGGTTGGGCAATGAATACTTTTGGATTTATGCATTGAGTAATGATCTTTATGTTTTTATTCAATGGGAAATTTAAGACGATTTATAACGCAAAAGGCTATTACCGAATCTCAAAAGCCAACATTATAGAGTAAACTACTCTTACGATATTGTTCGAGTGATATATTACATATCAGTGTTGCATATGTATCACGGAACAATATCGTAGCGCACGATTACTATAGCAATACAGTTTAGTGATTTCCGTCGATCACTATCGTAAAGTTAGGTTGCGTTAATATTCACCATAGCACAGACCATAGTATATTTCAGTAATAGACATTTTCTTAAATATCTCATTTAGACACAAATTTTTTTACAAAAAAAATATTTAAAATTTAGTGTAATGATACTCTCTATATTTGGTATAAATATGTTTATTGTAGATTTGATAGTTTTTAAGATATTCAGTTTTTAGTTGCTGGTGTAAATTGTTATTTTCCTATTACGATAGTGTTCGTCGGGGGCAGCGATATGTTTATACGACCTCAGCGGCGCGATCGGTTTGCCACCTGAACGCTAATCGTGAGGTCCCGGGTTCGATTTCCGATGCAGGTCGAATTGACAACTACGCTTTTCCTCTGCTTTCTAGTCTGGTTGTTGATTATATATATATATACTATATATGTATATAATAAGAATATATTTCTTAAACATACGTTGACTAGTACCATGACACAAGTCTGAAACCAAGGGGCTTGTTCAATTGACGTAATAATGTCCTTAATATTATTATTAACTATTACTCACAATGCAGCTGAGAAGAACTTAAGAGCAGCCAGTGAAGCAAAGGAACCAGCCATGCTTGCAGCCAAGTTAAGGAGCACACCCACGCTCATGGCTGCGATGAGAGTGCTCCTGCGGCCGATGGTGTCAGCGCACAAGCCCCAGGCGAACGAAGATATCATCACTCCTAAAAGAAGGGTAAAAAAACAAAAAATTAAATAATACATAATTTTTTTTTAGTTTATTTAGGAAAACAAACAGTTATACAAATATAGAAAATAACAAATACTTTAAATTCATAAAAACCTACAGTTTCCATTACTTTATACAATACAATATATTTTTTAGGACAATAATATTTTAATAGCGGCTATAACCCAGTGGGTGAGAACTCTGACTTTTTGTGAGAAAGGTCCTAAGTTCGAATCCCGGCTCTGGCATGTACCACTGAATGAGATTTTAATATGTGTTTTTCATTTACCTACATAATTTACAGTCGCTAACGGTGAGGGAAAACATCGTGAGGAAACCTGCCTGTCCCTCGGGATAGTGGTGTGTATCTAGTGAAACGCGGGCTTCAAATGACTCATACCTAACATGCATTCAAAATTTCAGAGAGGGGCACTCAAGCCTCTGATTACCACGCCATAACAAAAGGGAATGTGTCTACACAAGTCGTGACGCATATGTTATATTTATTTTTATTTTAGGAGACTATTACACCAATTGAACTAACATAGTCTGTGCGAGTGAAGCAAGAGAGATTTGTCAGGATCGTTTAAGATTGCGACCGATAGTCTCTGCCTATCCTGTTAGGGACATAGAGGCGTGAATATGTATATATGTTAAGAGTTTTGTAATGCATTATTATATAACCCGGAACCTTATGTTAATAAGGAACTTACTATGAAGTATTACTACTCAACAATTTTACTAAGCACTTACAACAAATTATCGATAATATTGAGTGGTCCTTCAGTGTATACATGCATACACATCACGCCTGATTCCCTGTAGAGGGGTAGGCAGAGATCACGGATCTCCATCTATCCCTATCCTGACAAACCACTTTCGCTTCATTGACATTCATACATCTTCTCATACACTCTCGGCGGTTATAGGTACCCTTTTTCTTTCTACTACACATTTTTAGACTCCGCACCAATTAAAACTCGGCATTTGGACTCCGCACCGCGTAACAGGGACCGCTCCTTACGGCGGGTCCTCTTTATATTTGGTTCGTGGTATAAACTGAACTTACCAATGAGTGGAATAGCAGACAAAAGGGCCTGTTCTTGCGTTGTCAATTGCAGATGACAAGCGGCCGAGGGTAAGGCCACGCTCAGACCGAATATGTCCAAGTACATGCCAATTATGAGCAAACAACAGCAGGCCAGCATCGCCAGGTTGTAGAGGCCGAAACCTGGTTTATTAAAAGAATATATATAACACAAGCAGTAACTATTACCTGAGGTAGGTTTCAAGCAATATCAACAAATTTGCCACATTTTTATTTTTTCAGAAGTTTTCAATACATGAAACATAGATGGCACTGTAATTATAATATGATTATTATATTATATTCTTAGCTCCTATTGGTAGCAGGGTGATGTTATATAGCCTAAAGCCTTCCTCAATAAATGGTCTATTTAACACAAAAAGAATTTTTGAATTCGAACTAGTAGTTCCTGAGATTAGCGCGTTCAAACGAACAAACAAACTTCATCTTTATAATATTAGTATAGATATAATACAGAGTTACAGACTTTTCTCTCAAACATAAAAAGGCTGGTTTCCTCAAGATGTTTTCCCTCACAGTTAGCATCTGTAAATTACGAACGTAAATGAAAAATACTTTTGTTTTACTGGTGCATGCCAGAGCCGGAATACGAACCTAGGACTTTTCATAAGAAACCAGGGATCTTTGTCATTGTCCCTTATGGGAGTGACGTTTACGTGACCAGAATATAATATTCGCAGTCGCTGAATAGGTTATTTATGACCACGTCGAATACACTTTTCACCAGATAGTCATAATTCAAAATCTCATTTAATGTATTCTTTGTCATCAAACGTAGTGTAGGACGCCCCCCTGCCAGATGGACTGATGACCTGAAAAAGGTCGCTGGTAGTGGTTGGCTGAGGGCCACGAGGGATCGTGTTTTGTGGCGTTACCTTGGGGAGGCCTACGTCCAGCAATGGACTGTCATAGGCTGATTGATTGATTGTCATCAAACCAGACATAACATAATATACGCTTCACAACTTGTGTGCACACACTCCCTTTTTAATTGCCGTAAGAGGCTTTATTACCCATATCAAAATTTTCTACTCCAAACCCGCGTTTCACTAGAAAGACAGTACCCAACGTGATATGACAGTACCGTTGTATAGCAGACGTTGTGCTTAATTGAACTAATAATGTTCAATCACCATATTAATACCATTACACACTCGACACTAGCACCAAAGGTAAGAAAGAGTTTATTATGTATCCGAAGTTCAGTCTACCCCTAAAGGCGCCAAATTACGAGAATGCATATTCGTATATATGTCTAAAGTAACCAATAATGTCTCCGAAGTTGTCTCTACCCCGAAAGTGAAATAAGTCACTGTATATATATACAAAATTTTTCGTCTTTACACACTTATGAAGTCAGAATAATATTGAAAATAAAAAAAATAACTTACCCGTTTTGTAAAGAGCTTCATCGTAAGTCGTTTTTTGAAGATCACTTAACCCTATAGTTTTGACACCCATTCTCAATTTAGGCTTGGCACCTATTACTTGCAAACACTAATCGCTACCTATTTATGCAGCCCTTATCACTCCCTACTCAAACACTATGAATGGTACTATCAAAAAGATTTCCCACATTATCAGACGGACAAATTCGTAATAGATAACGCACCTTTGTATTCATAGAATTAGTAATTGTATTTCCCGATTGATTTATTTTGTTTACCTTAATAACAAATGTAAAAATAGACTAATTGTAATTGTGTTATCTTGTTTACAGTCTAAATATTAGGTTGACATGTCGTAATTCGATGTTGATTTGGGATTATTATAAAATGAAACTAGCTGTTTACTTCCTGTCATATTATTGAATAGCAAAAAGTTTTTTTATTTGGGTTTAGGCTGACAACCATCATGAATATTTCATATTTATATTTCTTATAAGTTTGTCTTTAACTACAAGTAAAAAGCGCTTGCAAATAGCGACATGGCGTACCACCTGTCACATTGAGTACTGACTATCTGGTCCACACGTGGATTCGAGGTGGCCTTAGAATTACTACTTTCGCAATTGCAAATGGACACCCGAACCTCTGACTACCTCGCTAGGATCGTGAACGGGTTTGTATTTTGTATTTTTACAAGTAAAACGCGACAAATTGCTTTTGGACATTATTATATTGTGTAAAACATACAGTTTTTTATGTATAAGGAGGTATGAATTAATTTTGTCCTTTAATTAACCCTATATCATATATTTATTATTTTATTTTTAAGGTCCTACGTCCCCTAGATGGGGCAGAGGGCATCCACAGTGCTCCGTCATCTCGATCGGTCTTGGGCTTCGCGCTTGACTTCACTCCACGTCTTTCCAATGGCCGCCGCTTCTGCGGTGATCGACCGCCGCCAGGATTGCTTAGGCCCGCCACGTTTCCGCTTTCCTTGGAGATTCAAGTCTAGGGCTTGCCTCGGAATGTGGTCGCGGTTCCTCCGGAGCGTGTATATATACATCATATATAGAGAGTACATATAAGTACACATATATAGGAAGTTGAAATCACGGAAGTAGACAAGTCAATATTTGCGAAGTACCATTGCTCGGTTACATTGAGGTACTTACTATCTGCAACGTGACATTTGAGTGCCTAAAGACTTACGAAGTCAAGACGGCAGTAAATCTACGAGAAACTTCTGATTTCCCCGCAACATATGTTATAAAATCATTCTGAATGTAGATGAGAGAAGACATCGTGAGGAAACCTTACTGTTCCCCGAGCAGTTAATAGTCAGTGCTTGTAAATGGCGACATGGCTTACCACCTGTCACATTGATTGCTAACTATCTGGTCAATACATAGGTTCGAGGTGACCATAGAATTACTACCTTCACAATTGCAAATGGACACCTGAACCTTTGACAGGGATTAATGGTCACACATGGTTTGTTATTGTTTTGGTCATTTAATATCACATTATTTCCTCCGGAAACCAAACCAAATTAAGGAAAGATTTATAGATCAGATTGTCCACTAATATTATTGTTTGATAACAGCTACCTGTGTATTTCCTTAGCACTGTGTTACTCTTGATACGATAACTGTCTCGCCAAACGATTGATAACGCAAATTAGTCATTTGTCTTTACGCTATAACGTTGCACTTAGCTAGGGAAAACAATGTCCCGTGCTAGTCTGGGACGTAAAAATAATGCTAACTAGCTGTCACTTTTGCATATCTTAAGAGATTACTAAGGGACTAGGGGTCAATGGAATGTATTGGGTGATACGCTAGCAACTGGTTACAAATGTTTCACTTGACATTACAACTCCAATACTTTATGATACGTAACTTAGGAGATATTATATCTGTTCTGTCCACTCCGGAAAAAGGATGTGAATGTATATGTATAGACATTTATTTATAAACAAATTAAAACTATAAACTAAAGGTACAAATATAAATTAAATTATTTAGAAAATATATTTGTATTCATCGCCGTCGGAGGGTGGTAGGGTTCCAAGACACTGATAGCATTCTCCTCTGAATAGCAATGCTAATTTTTGAGAGAAGAATGCTGCAGTCTTGGTTTCCCCACTCTTATCAATTCCGATTTAACGATATTTCTTTAATATAATAGTATAGAAAACAATCGATGAGGGAAAACACCCTGAGGAAACCAGCTTATTTCTAGAAATAGATTATAGTCATTGCGGCAGCATGGTTTACCACCGTACACGTTGAATACTGTTATCAGGAAAAGGGTGGGTTTCGAAATCAAAGACCATTTCAATGCGCTGCTAATGGTGGACAGTCAACCTCGGACTACCCCGAAATGATTTTTACGATTGTGGATTCGTATGCATGTATGTATAATTAGGGAAAACAAAACATACACATATGTTTATATATGTATATACACACATAAATATAGGTACTTTAATATATGTAGTTCCAGATGGACGGATTCTTGTAGACATAATATTTCCTAGGTTACATTTTACAAACGGGGTTGTAATGAAATTATTTTGGTAAGACTGTTAAGTACTTATATTTCGTTTATAATGGCAGTTAAGTCAAGTTAAGGGTATTGTTCGCGGAAATGAGCGAAACGAGTGTTTTCATTTTTCAGTTTAAACCTATTTAGAACTTACTGACACCTATCATACTTTCAAGGTAGCATAATGAAAGACTGAAATTGATGACTGAAGTAGTTTCAAGAGTTAAATATCAATAATAACGTAAATATAAACGCATAAAGTTGATAAAAAATCAGAAAAATGGCGCAAACAGGGTTTTGTATTTTTTCGTTAATTTTGTCACGGAGTAAGATCCTAAATCAAAATATACAATAATGGGTTCTCTAAATACTAAATAATTTGACTAAAAACATATTAGGTCCTGTTTTATTCATAATACTGCAGTTGTCGTAAGTATAAAACGCCCAATTTTGGGCCGCCATCTGTTTCATACATTTTTATATGGACAGCTTACGCGTCCGCCGCGAGTCGCTAGTTTCAATAGATCGCGTTCAGAATTTGGCGAATGCCAGCGTGGGGAGCACGTCCATTTTGTTGGCGATCACAGCTAAACCGCTAGATAATCACACGAGATCGGTTATTTCTTAGTTCATTAAGTGAAATTTGGAAAACAATGTATAATCACTTTGGTGTTTGAGGGTATTGCTTATTATATTACAAGCGATTTTTTTCTTTCGAAGGGAACTGCTAAAGTTGATTTATTCTACATGTATATTTTAAGAAGTATTTTACTTGATGCGACGCCATATTTGATATAAATTTATTCTTGCGTCATTTATGCCTATGACAGGTATGTCAGACATGATATGAAAAAAATCATGATAATGAATGTAAATAATTTTGATTTACCGCTTGATGTTTCGGATATTATGACAAGAAGTTCAGAATATACATATATGATACCTACTGACATCACTTCAGCTTTCTTCCCAGTAGGTAGGCAGCAATTAGTAAACCCCAGGATAGGTTGTTTATGGTGTAAATATATATGTATGTATGTATACACACACATATACATAATTATATATTATGCATAATGACCGTGACCGAATTCAGGGTAGTCAGAGGTTGAGTATGCATTTGTGATGCTCGAAATCATAAATATACATTTGGGATACTCTTTGGCAACTTGAATTAGAGTTTTTAGCGTACTGCAGAATAGATTATACCGGTACCGGACAGATATACGGAAAGAACGGCAGCTAGTTAGATTTTGATTTTTTTACGACTCAGACTCGTCTCATGGTTGCTATGGAAATCCGAATTCAGTCACTAGGCTCTTATAACGGAGTTGGGGGTCGCACCAAAAAATGACCCTATTTATTATACATATTATCCTGCAGCCCAAAATTTTAGTCAGGTATTTGTTCTTTTACTGTAGGTATTTGTTTGCCTCGTCAAACTTTACGCATGAATCGAAGAAATTATATTTTTCGAAGTTCTTTTCCAGCTCAAAACCATACGAAAATACAAGCGCAGTACTAGGGCGACAGACTCCTATAGGAGGTCGGGTTAGGGTATTCACTCAAGACGTACGTTCCATTATACTATTTGTTAATCCTACTATAAAATTACAATTATTTACCACAAGTGATTTATTATTCAAATATTGGTTACTTTTATATATTTATGACTAAAATGTTTTTAATATATATTAATAAATAATAAGTTGTTGAATAATCTGATTATAATCTATTAATGTTTGTTTCGTTTACAAATTGATACGCGGAACGTACGTAATGCGATCCGCCATGACAATAAAGTTTGTTATGATTTTGTTATATCAAGTTTGATGTGATTTATTTCAGTGTTTTTGAAACTATCGTAGTGTGAAAACTGTTTATATCGCAAACATAAATAACATTACATAAAATATCCGCTATTATACCGCCCAATTGCTTTGTGAATCAATATTTATAGGTAAATTCTTCGTCACTCATAAGCATAATTACAAATGAAACAACAAATTTATCTGCAACAAATCAAATTCATCATGCTGATTTGATATTGACTTATATTAGCTTTGATTTTAACTTATTTTAGATATAAAAACATACTTGGCCACTACTAAAACAGAAAGGTAACCTCAAAATTATTTATCCCAGACACAGATCCCAGAGATAAACAAGGGGCTGCAATTGTTTTACACGGGACTTGTTTCTATAACAAAACATCGACTTTGTATAGGAATAAGGTAGTAGGTATTTGTGAGAACATAATAAACTAACTTGACACATACTGTTTAGAAATGATATCAAATGTATTCATAGTATTTACAACAAACCGATATAATGAATGGTTTCATTTTTTATAATATTAAGTACTAAATATTATGTAAATTCACTAAGTTCGATAACAAATAAAAGCTAAAACATGCAAGAAATTCTAGATTCCCATACAGATTTCTATTGAGTCTAACAAACCACTTTTACAGAACCAAATATTAGTTTATGTTGTATAGTTACGTCAAAACGTAAAAGTAGCTATTATAGTATTCTTATATCCAAGGTATTGTTTTTAATTATTACGATTAATTATGCTAAACACGCTAAATAAATACGCAATAGGCATAGTTTACGCGAGAGCATGGAGGGAAACGGAGCGCGCGGCGCAGCGCGGGAGCTCTCGCCGCCGCCGCCGCCGCACATTGCGTAATAATTAAGATCTAGCGGTACTTAATTCAAAATTCGAAGTGTTTCTTACATGAATGAAACCCATTTAAATCGATTCATAGATAATTGATCTATTGATATGTTAACATACAAATGTCATAACGATTCAATGAACTTAATGATGAGCCAACAAACATTATCTTTCCGCAGTACAATTTTTATTATTGTTTTCATACTAATTTACGGTCATAGTTGACAAGGTGTATATTACTTTAAATATAAAAATAAGTTGATTAAAGTTAATTAAGTGGTTTATGTGTATTAATCACCTTACAATAAGGTAAGTTTTAATTCTACTATGCATATATATTTGTATTTATAGCGTTAAATTTCAATTAAGCCGCAAACAGGTTTTTTAACATGAATCACACAGTTTGTGTTTAGAAACAAAAAAATGTTCATTAGATATCGCTCAAATATTACTTTTATAGTAATGTTTATTTAATGATGCAACGTTTAACAGCAAATATAGACCCCGCCTTCCGCCTCTTCAACACTTTATTTTAAAAGTTCGTAGTCTGGGAGAGTATTGTGTTTTTTTCGGAATAGCAAATATTACACTTTTCATGTTTTATTTGGACTCATATGGAAGACCTTTAGGTGACATTGGTTAATTTTCTTTATTGGCTTATAAAGAGCTATAAATAATTATCGTTGGCACTTTTCTGTAGCTCCACAACCTCATATTCTACTTTTGAAAGAAAAACCTCTTGTCTGAATTTCCTGGTTTAAATTAACTAGGTGCCTTGTAGGGAATGTAAATAGATAACTTCATACATATCAGGTTAGTTTAACTATGATGTATTTTGTAATTTCAACAGAAACGATGAAACAAAGAGACATTTTTGAGCTGTGGCACCAAGCTGATAAGAGTTGAATACAGAGATAATACCAAAAGAGATGAATACAGAATTAACTCGCACACCTTTGAAAGACATGTATTTTTTTGGCATATCACCACTTCATTCGTGGGTTCGTAGTTATGAGTGTCTTTTGCATATTGCCTACAAATTAGATATCAAAAAATGGCAGAGTAGGTTACAGTCAAACAAAGATTCTATAGCTCAAAGAAAAAAACGTTTCAAGAGCGTTTTTTTGCTGAAATGGGGCTTTTAGTTGATATGCCCAAGCAGTCGACAGGCAATACAAATGATGGTAATAGTGCCAGACGTTTCTTCAGGAATGCTGAGCTCTCTGCTGAAATAACAGGCATCAACTTAGAGCTGATAAATCGGTTTCGTGTTATTTTGGAAACATTGTCTTGTGATCTTGAAATAGATGCAGAAAAATTTGCTGTATATGCCAATGAAACAAGAAAGCTGTACTTAAAATATTACTATTGGTATTATATGCCAGCTAGCGTACACAAAATCTTAGTTCACGGGAAGGAGGTTATAAAAACATGTGTTTTACCTTTAGGGCAGCTTGCTGAAGAGGCGCAAGAAGCAAACAACAAAGAATATAGAAGAAATCGGGAAAATTTCAGTAGAAAAACGAGTAGACAAGATACGAATAGAGACGTTCTGAATCGATTTCTGCTAGCTTCCGATCCTTACATCTCAAGTAAATTTTGCCAACACAGATATCGCCATGCTTTACCAAAAGAAACTTTACAGTTACTGAAAACTCCTACTGTAATTTCTGAAGAAGAACTGGCCGATTCTCTGACTGAATTAGAAGACGAGGAAGATTTCAAATAAAATTATAAAACCTAATATTTTTCATCCTTTTCATATTTTTTTATATTCTTATACACTCTGACTTATAACTCAGACTTATAACTTTTAGATAATGTACTTTATGAGTATTAAAACTCATGTTTCAGTCGTTTTTAATTAAGTAATAATATCCAAATATTTTTAATTTTTTCTTAAAAAAATATATATGAATCTTTCACATGGAACTGATCTAAAATAGCTTTTTTTGTAAATTATGTTTGTTAAAATATGATATTTTATAATTAAAAATGTTTGAATTTGACAGTGTTCCTCCTAAAGTTGATTTTATTGAAAATTATAATAAAGTTCCGCTAGATATTGATTTTATCACACTGTGCGCCGGGAGCGCCGCAAGTCGCTCTCTGCTCTATTACGGGCACTAATAAAATTAAATAATAGGTATCTCTGAGAATACACTGAAATATCTTCTTTTTCTTCATCTATGTAATAACTTTTATATATAATTATTTACATACATATCGTCGTAAAATACGGTATAATGTGTATAGGTGCTTTAGGTGGTTTATTGTTATTGCTATAAAATATTGTTAATTAAATTAAAACACTAATTTTTACTATCTGGTAGTCCTGTGTTTCAAAGCTAAGTTTAAACCTATATAATTTTCTGTGACGCAAAAAGCTTTAGATAGCGGCACAGAAGTGCACATAGTTGACGCGAGCGCGCTGTGCGCCGCCGCCGCCGCCGTTGCAAAGGGGCGCGGCGGCAGACGCAAATCGCTCTCTGCTCTAAAGGCTGGTTTACACTTTGATTAGTACGAGTGTAAGTGTGTGGTGCGATTAGTATCCAATAAACTTTGAGTGCAGGTGATTTAAGGATAATAAAATAAGGATTAAAAGTTGTAAAGCCATTCATGTTTTATATACTCCTTTATAAATTTATAAGTTATGTATTCGTTCCACTTTGCCATTTTGTATAACAACAAGCGTGCACGCATTCTAAACTCTGACAAGACCAGACATGTTTAGTGGCAGGCACACTGTAAGTGAGGGGGCAGTGACGGAACGCTGGACGAGGTTACTCACAAAAAAATAGAACTTATTTCCATACACAGGAAATAACTTACACTAATCAGTAGATGTCCATACCTAGTCACTAATCAAAGTGTAAAGTAACCTTAACACGAGCATTTATAAAATTAAATAATAGGTAGGTACCTATTATTACAAACAATATTTTAGTGCAGTAACCATTACTTACATACATTATAGTATACTTATTTCAGGAGCTTATATAAGTAGTAAATTGTATATCAATACACGATGTGTGCTTGCAAATTTTAACACCTACAGAGAAAGAAGAAAAAAACTTTATTCACTACATTAACAAAACACAAACATGAAAAAATATATGTAAAAAAAAACCATTGATGCAGTGAAAAGGTGCTGCCTCAGTATACAATGCAGCTAGACTGCATCACTGGTCCTCCGGCAGCACCCGATTCGGAAACCGTCACAAGCTGCATATAATAAATAACAAACATACACAAAATAATTTATTTATAATATACAAATACAGATATAATACGAGTTCGGCTGTAGCCCAGTGGGTAAGAACTCGGACTTCGTATGAGAAAGGTCCTAGGTTCCTATATCAAAGGTTACTAGGTATATCTAATTAACAAATAATAAAATAGGTAGGTACGCTTTGTGAGGTCAGGTGTATGTGTTTTGAGTATGCCGAGAAGACACATCATCGTGACAAAACAACAACAACAAGCAACAAGACAATTTCAATGCACATAATTAAATCGTAGTTACTAAACTAACTGAAAACTATCTACGAGTGCGCGGGATCTCTGTTTATAGTTTTATAATCCTGAATAGGTACAAAATACTGTGCTCACATTACGTCGCTGCCGCCACATTACCACCAGATTACGCTACCCAGATTGATATGGCTCCGTCGCGTCGTGTCGTTGCCCGACAGACGAACACAAAAAACTTATATACAAAATATGCATGCACATCCCTTTCGGGGTAGTCAGATGTTGAATGGCAACTAAGTTTTTTTGCAATCTTTCGTCAATCGAAACCCAATCGTTACCTGATTATCAATAGCCAATGTACTTAATAGGTGATTAACTAAGTCCTTACATAACCAAACTAGGTTCCCTCACCAAAACAACAGCTCGTGAAAAATTTAAATGGTCACCCATCCAATTACCTTCCACGCCCGCGTTGCTTAACTTCGGTGATAGAACGAGAACCGGTGTATATATAAATCACAAACGTAAAATCCTATTATTCACGATCACAACTACACAACATAATTTCTCATAAGCGCGATTCAAATACCTACCCAATATTTTAGCAAAAACATTGACATTACATAACACATAAACTAATATTTGGCCGTATAATAGTAGTTTATCAGGATCAAAATAAATCTGTAGTGGAATCGAGACATTTACATTTTTCGTACGACTGCTTGCCTATAAAAGTGAAGATAAATGTAACTAATTAACTGTAAAACTACCTACTATATCTACAATTTGGTAAAAAGTATTGTAGAATATATAATTTTATCATGAATGAATAATACTTACGCATTTGAAAAAATACTACAGCCGATCTTTCGGTGAAGAACATATTTTATTTCAAAAGCATTATTATCTAAATACATAGTTTTACAAATTCGTTAACCTTTCGGAGTCAGTAAATAATTGGTTAGGTAGTTGCATACCTACATACATACAAAATGTAATCTGTACTAGCAACATTACAAACACTGGAAAGCTTGAATTTATTTCGTGTTGGATTGATTACAATCTGGATTTGGGTGAGAATATCAGTTTATACGTTGCATGCATCATATGGAAACGATATGTATTTCTTGATATAACTGTCTGCAATTTACACGCCGCGGCAGCGCGTCGTCATAATCAAAACTATCTGTCACGTTCGACAGAGAATATTTGCTAAGAAGTCGGTCTGGAGTGTCGAAAAATCATCACAATGTTTATTTTAAGCTAGATAGATAATGTACGTTTTATTTAGCAATTAAAAAATTTACTTGCAATCGGCACACTATTTAGTCTAAAAATCATCTATTATAATAATTATTATTAATATAAAACCCTCGTAAACGTGTCGCGATGTTTTGAAATTCGCGCCTTTTTAGGCTGTGTTCAGACGTGCGCGTTTTGTGCGCGTTTTCTGCGCGCGCGGATTCAGCGCGCGTCGCGTGTTTTCCCAAACGCTAAAGCAGTTTGAGGTTCTATGCTAATTACATAAAGTTTATTTTCATGGGAAAACACGCGACGCGCGCTGAATCCGCGCGCGCAGAAAACGCGTACGTCTGAACACAGCCTTATACTTCATATCAGCTAAAAACAGCCCTGACCCGCACGGTACTCAGCGCCGCTGCGCTAGAAATGCCGAATTTTTGACAGTTCGTGAATTTATTTTTGGAATACAATACCCTTAAAGTAAACAGCTTCTTGGGTTAGGTAATAGCCAGTGCCTGTATACGGCTATACGGTTCACTACCTATCACGTTAAGTGCTGTCTATCTTGTGAAACGCGGACTGATTGGCCCATGCCTAACATGCCTTCGAAACTTCGGGGATAGGCAGTCAAGCGTCTTACTACTTCGCCACAATAAAAAAGGGAGTGTGTATAGAAGTCGTGAAGCGTATGTTTGAGATTAAATCGACTGTAACTTGTTTGTTACAACATGTGAAGATAGGCAGTTATTTAAAATACCTTCAATTCCCTGATCAGTATTGAAAAAACAGTACGTGATTGAAATGAAAAACATAATAAGTATATTATTAGTTTATTGCACAAAAATGAGTATATTATATTTAACTTAGCTTAAATACAAAATAACATATTTCACGATTAGTCAATGTAAAAAGTGTATAAAAATGATGGCATTGGTTTCACATATAGGATACATTTTTGTTACACCAAGAATGAAACCACTTTGTCTTTTAAAAAGCACGAATTTTATTAAAAAACCGATGGATTAACAAATATCCATGTTTCTTTTATTTCTTTGTCACTAAGTATATTTAGACTTTACTATATAAATCTCTGATAATATAACAAATGAAAAAGTTGTATATAAACGAGAGTAATTTATCAGAATCTAGAAAAAAAAAACATATTTTTATTTCTGGCACAGCATTAGCAAAATTCATAATTCTCGTATACCACTGGGAATTGAACCTGGTACCACAGCGTAACATTCAGACGCAACCGCTACGTCAGGGTAGTCTTATTCGTGATTATAATAAATTTAAGACAACATTACACCAATTGATTAAGCATCTTGATAAGTTCATTTAAGACTTCTCTTAAGTGACGTTAGAAGTACCTATAACCGCCGAGTGTGAGAAGTTGTATGATTGTCAATGAAGCGAAGTCAGTCGGGATGTCAGGATCGGGACAAATGGGGATCCGTGATCTCTGCTCAACCCTCTACAGGGAATCAGTGTGTGTATGTATGTATAAGTTTAAGAAGGAAACCTTCAAGGTTTGTTCGATGTCAGTTGCTTATGATTTTCATTCGGGCTCGTGGGTTTGATGGGTAGTGGGCTGCCGTTCGATGTCTTTTGAGGGTTTGATGCTGGACTTGGCTTTTCCGGGCAAGGTCAGGCAGAGGAGGCTGCATACTGTGGAAAGAAAATGAATAAGTGTAATGTGAAATTATTTTGGACGTAGAGACTATTAATAATGTTTTTTTTTCTCATAGGTAGGTAAGTACATACAATTATTAATTTAAGTCTCAGGTAGTCTAAGATACAAATATATGTTTGAAAGACGCTGGAAAGCACTTAATACAATGCACTGGTTATTTATAGTATAAACTTAAAAAAAGGACGGTAAATATAAGAAATAGAATCTCTAGGCATTAGAATTCCAAAATATCACACCCAATTCTTACCTTGGGGATTCGAACATTCTCAAGTAAATTTAATCCCTACAATGTAATAATAACCTTTATTAACCAAAAAACAAGTATCCAATAGGTTTACAGTAATTATAACTAAGCATACGAAAGATGCAAAACATGAAAATCTATTAAAATCTCTATGATGTGCACTATTGCCTATAAAAGATAATCCTGGGCTATAGGCAACAAACAATGTAATACCATAGTAATAATACTTACCAACAAGCAGCCCTCCGAATAGGTAGAAGCTAACGGCGCACTGGGTCCTTATGAGTAGTCCCACCACATTGGACCCTAGGACGGAACCCATACGACCAAACATCAGGGCTATGCATACGGCCATCGCTCTATAAAAGAGTAATTCGTGTTAATCACTACATAGTATAAAACAAAGTCGCTTTCTCTGTCCCTATGTCCCTTTGTATGCTTAAATCTTTGCAACTACGCAACGGATTTTGATGCGGTTTTTTTAATAGATAGCGTGTTTCAAGAGGAAGGTTTTTATTTATAATAACATCCATTAAATAGTGGAGTAGGCTATATATTTTATACCCGTGCGAAGCCGGAGCGGGTAGCTAGTAATAACTAAAACAAACGCATTAACTTTTTACCCTTGTAGTCAGAGGTTAGACAGACCTCATAAACTTCATAAGTACTTAACACCTTGGTCATCATGGTATTAATTGTGATTGTCGTACGCGTTTATGACCATTAACCCTTGCGGGGTAGTCAGAGGTTCAGGTGTCCATCGCCGTACTCGCAGAGGTAGTAATTCAATGGCCATATCGAATCCATGTGTTGATCAAGTCAGTACTCAATGTGCAAGCACTAACTGTTGACGAGTAGGCATTTCATTCATTTTTTGTCATATTTATAACAACTTGCTGAGTCGAATTATGGATGTTAGGACACTCCTTTATCTCTCCCGACATGTTGAAAATTCAAGTGTTTTACTACTAATTAATTTATTTATTAATTAACTAGTGAATAATAATAAAATTACAAAAGTTTTATTTTATTTGTTTTTTTTTTATTATTATTGTAAATAATAGTTTTATTTTGAATTGATCAAAAGTGTTGCATTTACATAATAAGCATTAATTTGTAATTAATAATCTAATTACTAGTTAATTTTACGCCCCCCTGCCAGATGGACTGATGACCTGAAAAAGGTACCTGGTAGTGGTTGGCTGAGGGCCACGAGCGATCGTGTTTTGTGGCGTTACCTTGGGGAGGCCTACGTCCAGCAGTGGACTGTCATAGGCTGATTGATTGATAGTTAATTTTTATACGTAACATTTGTCTAAAACCTTCAAGAGCACTCACCTAACATGCGTTGGATACAGCTCGACCACCACAGCCGTGAGCATCCCAATGCAGGCTCCAGACATTTGGAAGATGCCGAACATCATCACAGCAGCCTGCTGGTTCGCCACCAGCACCGACCCGATGCCACAGCACCCTGCCACTCCCAGTACAGTCACTAGAATCACTCGCTTGCTCACCCACTCAACTATGATGCCAACTAAAATGTACATAGAGCTGAATACAGCGCCTATCAAGATGGCCTGTTGGAAGGTTTCCACGTTCACGTAATCGTCGCATACCTGGAAGAATACACGTATTATATATGTATGTACATTCACGTCCTTTAATACCTTTATGAGTGGACAGAACCTCGGAGATATAATATCTCCTAGGTTACTTTTTAGCATAAGTGGTTGTGATGTGGAACACTGGGGACAGGTTGCTAGTTCATAACCCAACCACAGTAATACTACCCAACAGATTCCGTTAACCCCTAGTCTCTTTGTCGCTTTCTACGACATGCCGGGAAGAACGGCAGTTAGTTAGTATTCTTTTTACGTCCCCGACTAGCACAGGACAATTAATAAATCGAGGACAATGAATATATTGAATCAGAAGAAGAAATCAAATTGGCGTCTTTAACGGAGTAACATTAACATGTATACATACCTCACTGGCAGTTCCATTGCTTTGTTGGTGCTGCAGCACTTGGCAGATCTTGGTCTCCGGACCCTCGTGGTTGGCCAACGCGTTCAGGATAGTGGGCAACCATACGTAAAAGCCATTCGCGCTATAGGACACACACAAAAATATTCAGAGGTTTGATTATCCTTCTCACAATGTTATGAAATTATGCACAGATGTACAAACGATTTACCAAATAGATAATCAATGCACAAATTTTACTTTTTTGCTTAGTTGTTTTCTTGCGACTGATCAGTACATTATTTTTTAAACCACCAACAACGGTGTCGGCAAAAAATTGCTTACGTATTCCTTGGAACTTACCTCAGGAACATTAGGTACTGACTATCTCGTCAACACGTGGTTTCAAAGTACCAATAGAATGCATACATCAAATTCGCAATACGCAATTCCGGCGATAAATACCCGAAGAGGTTGATGGTCTTGAAAGCGTTTATCTTTGTCTTATATAATATAGAATATTGAGAACAAATCACTAACCCAATATGTCATACTCCTAATAACATTCACCTCCTCTACAACTATAACGACATCGGCAAACCACAAGCAGCTACTTAAAAAAGACGAACGCGGTCACGACCATCAACCATTGCGAGGTAGTCAGATATCCAGGTATCCCATATCCGCAATTGCGAAGGCAATTCTATGGCCATCTCGAACCCACGTGTTGACCAGATAGTCAGTGTTCAATGTGATTTACAATTACTAACTATTAAATGTTCGGGGAACAGCCTTCGCCGTAGTATTCGACGCAATTCGTAAATGTATTGTCATTACGAATATGTACATACATAGGAATTCATTTCCATTGGTACATGCTCAAACGGGATTTGAACCATGAACCCACTGATACAGAGTCAAGCCCCAAACAACTGAGCTACGTCGAAACTCACATGCATGTCGCAGCTACTTACATGCAAAATATCCCCAGTTGCACGAAGCAGGCCAACGCCGTCCATTTGAGCAGCGGAGGCTGGAACAGCGGCACTGTCTGGTTCTTCATTGACACCAGAACTGACTTGAAGCTAGTTGACTCTTCTTGGGTCGCCATGGGGTTTATCTTCAGCCTTTTTACCTGTTCACATACATACATCGATTAATGATCTCTGTGCCTTTTGGGTTAATCGAACATCGAAGAATTTCATCGGTCAATTTTAGCGTAAGTCAATGTGATTTTTTACATATGGACTAACAAACATATGGTGACCGTCCCTTACTTGTATCATTATTTTTATGTAAACAGCCATAACGATTATACAAATGGTGGGAGTAAAACAGTTCATCTGTCTACTTTTTAGTGGTAGTCGGAGACCTAAATATAATGCAATTCTTCCCAGTTTCTCAGATTCGTCATTTGCGAAACTAAACCTTAGCATGAAGATATTGTCATTTACAAAACTGTGCTGATTGAAATCAATTAATCAAAGGCCTCAAACCTCCAAAAGTAATACGTACATTACACCGACGATAAATTTTTATAAATTAACAAGTCCACATCGAACACATGTTCACCATGTACCAATGTTAAATCCTTGAATCCCTCATCAGGGACATAGGGCCTTCGAAGCACGCCACCTGAGCCTATCTTACACGTTGACTTCAATCACAGAACATAATAAGCCAAGACAGAGAGCCACGTTTTTGACGGCGCCAGGCCTGTATAACATGAAACTTACCGGATAATATTCCTCCGGGGCTCTCTTATTCACAGAGTACATCTTCCTGAGCGCAGCTAGGCACTCGTCATACTGCCCCATGGAGTACAGGAACTTGGGACTCTCTGGTGCGAAGTAGAGCCAGATGCAGCCCAGGAAATAGGGTAGGGCACAAGCCACGAAAAACAGTCGCCAGGATCGGTAGGTTAGGAGGCTTGAGATGTGCCACCTGAACTCCAGAGGCAGGGTCAGCCAGGCTAGAGCTGGAAGAATGAATGTGATGTAAGAGGGAGAGAAATCGTTTATTTGGTATCTTAGGCGGTTACGTCGCCTAATAAGACATGTGATAGTCAGATATATCTGATATTGTTTTATCGAACAAACGTATATGACAAATGAACTATCGTATATCTGACTGTAATATTACGACCTCCGTGGCGCGGTTAGCCACCTGAACGCTAATCGTGGAGGTAAAGTTAAAACTACGCTTTTCTCCGTTTTCCAGTTTGGTTGTTGATTAAATATACTATATACGTATTTATCCATTTATTATAAGTAAATATACGTTGACTCGTACCCTTAACACAAGTCTTAAATGAACTTACCAAGGGGCTAGTTCAATTGGTGTAACAGAGGCCTAAATTATATATATTTACCAGCCAGAGCGACAGTTCCAATCCCGACAAAAGCCGCTCCGAAGGCCACCATTTTATCTCTATGGCGGGATCCGTTCTGTTCCCCTATGTAGGCATAGGCTACACCAGATGGTCCTGCAACGCTAAATACACAACACTATTATTAACAAAAACGCATTCATGACCACCTTGCGGGTCACAGGTTCAGGTTTCCATCTCCGCAATTGCGAAGTAATAGTAAATCTATAGCCACCTCGTACCAACGTGTTGACCAGATAGTCTATACTCAATGTGACAGATGGTAAGCCAATTCGCCAGGTAGGTTTTCTCAATATGTTTTTCTTCACCGTAACACTATTATAACTTACGGTATATCATTGAGTATTTTGAAAGAGTTGTATAGAACTCAGTTTGTGTGGGAATCGCTAATAGGGAGAATACAGTTTGAGTAGATGCTAGAAAAGTCCATATTTACAATCCAGGATATAAAGTTAGTTTAGGCTTGCTTTGCTTTTAATACTTAGCAATCAGAGTATGTAATTAGCAGGTGTGGCGAGAGGCTTGGATAACCTTGAAGGCTAAATATAAAAAAGCGTAGTTCTTAACTATGCCTCCACCGGGAATCGAATCCCGGCCCTCACGATTAGCGTTCGGTTAACCAATCGCGCCACGGAGGTCGTCCAAAACTTTACTATTAGTGTACTCGTACTTACAACAAACAAGCAACGAAATGCATGGTAGCAAACACAGCGAGGTTGGGAGCGAAGCTGGTGAATGCAGTGAGGACTATTGAGATGGCCATTGCGCCGAGCATGGTGGGACGCCGACCGCGGGTGTCCGCCAGCCAGCCCCAGAAGTGGGACGTTATTATTATGGCTGGAAAGGAAGAAGAGCGAAAACTACATACATGTATTCACATCCTTTAATCCCTTTTGGTATGGACAACCTCGGAAATTTAATATCTCCTAGGTCACTTTTTAGCAACATTGGTCCTGATTAATAACTAACGGGACTTATCGCGTATGTTTTTATATAATTAAGTTACCTTTATTCACCCGACGTTTCGGCTACGTTGCAGCAGCCATGGTCACGGGCAGACTCTAGTATAAATTGCGAATCTCTTAAAACTATGGACATTGGTGTTGCGATGTTATAATGGAATATTAGAGATGGGTTGCTAGCCTACCGCCCAATTTATCCCACTTATCCCTCAGTTGCCTCCTAAGACAAGTCGAAAAAACGGCAGCTAGTTAGCATTCTTTTTCATTATATATCTTTTCCCACACTAGCACGGGAACACCAATTAAATATACATACATATTCGATTCTCGGTGGAGGCATTTATTTTACTTTCATCCCTTACAGATTAATACGAGAATCACGTGTCCATCTCCACATTAGTCGATTTAATAATAATACATATTCACGCGTTAAACAAATAATCAATAGTTTAAGTGACACTCAAACCTCTGACTATCCTGCAAGGGTTAATGGTAGTGAAAGTGTATGATTGTTTATAAAAATACAGTATCGTAGATTCCGTTCGAAATTGGAACAACGGTGTGTTAAGATGAAAAGGAATTTTAGTATATGTATGTCTTTATATGTAATTCCTAGACATTAAGATTAGTAGGTCTAATTAGTACAATAAAGGGGCTCTCATCTGAGAAGCAAGTACTCTAACTAGATATCAAAACTAGGCCATGTAAATATTTGGGTGAGAGCTAATATGATCATCATTTGATAGCAACCCTGTTTTGTTAACTACGACGTATATATGAGTTATCCAGTATCTTGCAAGGTCAGTGGAAACCTTTCATGATTTTCAAGGTGTAAAAATATATGTAGTTTGGACTAGCAACCTGTCACCAATGTTCCATATGACATCACAGCCTCATTGTTTATGCTAAAAAGTGACCTAGCAGACGATATATCTCCGAGGTTCTGTCCAACTCGAAAGAGATTGAAGGACGTGAATATATGTATGCAGTTTGGAATGTGCATATGTATATAAAAAATATGGCAGTTATTGTCACTGTAAAGCCGCGTTTATATGATGGACAATATCATAGGTGGTATGTGATATTACTATACACGGAATTAAATCTGATTTGATCGATTCTGGGAGACCTCTTTCTCTTGATTAACATTTATACACACTCGTGCGATTATAGGTAGTTCTAATGTCATCCTTTTACTATATGTCAATAATATCAGGGTAGCGATGACAAATGGGACATTGGTGACTGGTCACTAGGTCATCATCCATTAGATTAAATTGATGTTTTATCCCTAAGTCACCTTTTATATGTTATTGTTTTTTACACCTTTTTTTTATATGTATATGTTTTATTCACTATATGAGACCGGGTCGTATCACAATATTATAAAGATATATATACCTTCATATCACCCGACGTTTCGACCCAGTTGCATAGGCCGTGGTCGCGGGAAGAGTCTTATAAAACCCGGTCTCATATAGTAAATAAAATGAGTAAGAATCGAGAGGTTTTACAAATAACAAAAGTGTATGTTTTACAATAAAGGTTGTTGTTGGCAAGCCAGCGGGGCAACGCTGCTAGTGTGCTGGGGGCTTTGGTTTCTGGGTACTAAATTCAGTACACTAGTAGCGCTGTGTAAATATTTACTTTTTGTTAGATTTAGGTTTTTTTTTTGTTTTAATTTGTATATATTTAGTTCTATTTTGTTTTACACTTTAATGTCTCTCTTACCAATAAAAGGAAGAGCAGTAAGCCATCCCTTCTGACCTTCAGAGATGTTGAGGTCACACTGAGCTGCAGGGATCATGTAACTCAGATTCAAGGTCTGCATTATCATGCCCATGAGGATCACTCCACCTAGCAGCATTGTTGATATGTTGTGGAGCCCGAAACCTGTAGGAAATGAGAAAGAATGTGTGAATTTATTACTTTACAATTCGTTCTGGGAGATAGGGAACTTTTATAGAATGACCATAATCACTACATAGTATAAAACAAAGTCGCTTTCTCTGTCCCTTTGTATGCTAAAATCTTTGAAACTACACAACGGATTTTGATGCGGTTTTTTTTAATAGATAGAGTGATTCAAGAGGAAGGTTTATATGTATAATAACATCAATTAAATAGTGGAGTAGGCTATATATTTTATACCCGTGCGAAGCCGGAGCGGGTCGCTAGTAGAATATAAACCATAGCGAAGAGGGCTAATATTTAAAAAGAATACATCGTTCATCCTGCAAATATACGTATTTGAAAGTTATATAATTTGTATGTTTTAGGAAAAGAATGTGAGAAAATTTACCATAATCCTGATAATAAATATCCCATATGTAATTAATATTCCAAGTATTATTATCTTTCTTAACGCATCACATGCATTCAAATTTCTATTTCCCTTCGAGTTTAGTCTCTTGTAAAGATTTCAATGACAATTTTTATGTGTCTATATAAATAATTAATCTTTATTGTTCTTAAATTCATCTTGTCGATTAAATATCTACTTTTACAACCGTGTTTTCTTAATAAAGTATTTATACGACACTACTACAACTCTTGGTTTTCCCTATCTCTCCCACTATTGATATTTGCTTGAGCAAAATAGTTAGTATTTATGAAAATAACTATTCTCTTCCGCGTACATGTAGTGTTTGTGCAGTATTTTATTGGTAAAAGCCAGAGTTATATTAGAGTTATTGTATATATTTGGATTTTGTATTATAATAATATTTGGACATTATTACACCAATTGAACTAGCCCCTTGCTAAGTAGGTACATTTAAGACTTCTCTTAAGGGTACTAGTCAAAGTATATTATTTACGAAATATATACTTATTATACATAGATCAATACAAATATAGCACATATAATCAACGACCAGACTGGAAAGCAGAAGAAAAGCGTAGTTCTTAGCTCTGCCTCCACCGGGAATCGAACCCGGGACCACACAATTAGCGTTCGGGCGGCTAACCAATCGCGCCACAGAGGGCGTCAAAAAGATAATAATCTTACATAGTTATATCAAATAAAAACATTTGACTTTGACTTAATGCTGGAAATAATCGTATTTGATAATGCATTGCATACTATAAACGTTCCCTTCCCTTCACTAAAATATTCCATTCATCCCTAGTCACCTATTAGACAAACAAACGCATTTACGACCATAAACCCTTTCGGGTAATTGGAGGTTCAGGTTTCCATCGCCACAATCGTGGAGGTAGTAATACTATTGCTACAGAAAATATAATACTCTATTGCTATCTCGAACCCACGTGTTGACCAGATTGTCAGTACTCAATGTGACAGGTGGTCAGCCATATCGCCATTAACAAGCACTAACTATTACCTGTTCGAGGAACAGGTAGGTTTCCTCACTACCTATTACTCAGTATGAAACGCAAAAAGTACCTACCTACTGACATTTTTATTTAGGACGAAAATTAGCGTAGTTACCTACTTGGTAACAATAAATTAAAGTTTTATCTTTACTACCATATTTGGATAATAATTCTCACAAAAATATAGATAAAATTTTTATCACACGTTGACATAATACGGTAATAATTGTTTTCTTCTTCACTTTATCAGATTGAGTTTATCTTTATGATGTGTAACGTGAATTTTATTTTTAAATGTGACGTCTGCAGTCTGCACACCTTCTCATACACGCTCGGTAGATTATAGTAACTAGTATCAATATTTTTCAGTAGGTACGCGTTTTCTCAATGAAGTTAACAATATTATTTTACTTATTTGTCTATCAAAACAAACAAACGCGTTCACGATCATTAACCCTTGCGGGGTAGTCAGGTTCAGGTGTCATCTCCGCAATTGTGAAGTTAAGTAGATGCATTTCGCTAATGTATTTTTACTACGAAAAATTACATAGAAATTCATTATACTTAATTAATTCCATTAGCACATGCTCAAGCGGGATTTGAACCCTGTACCCACTGATACAGAGTCAAGCCCTAAACAACTGAGCTACGGTCGAATTTTTTGTCTACCAATTACTTAGTACACTATAGGCTATTCGCGTTAAGTAAATAGTGACGTCATGATATATAGACGTTAAACTGACCAATGAGACGTTAGTAAATAAGAAAACAATTCACATCGACCAATTGCAGGCGACAGTTGTCACGTCTCATTGGTCAAATCGTCGGGACATGATGACATCACTATTTTCTTATTGCGAATGTACTATAGTAGAATATCTATATATACTAGACGTTTTATAACCACATTAAGCTGGCTGGCTACCTTTCTTTGCAAGTCTTAAAGGGTTTTAAGGTACTAAGGGTAAATAAGACGAAATGAGCAATGACCTGTCTTTAAACTTCAATCTCAACCATAAATTAATTATAACCGCAAATATTGAGAAATAAATCTATATCATGAAAAGACCTCCTTTTATTTTGTAAAGTTTATAACAATGTTTTCTCACTGAGAAGATTAACAACCGTTTTAAAAGTCCTGTATAGATATATAAATAGTGAGCCCTATTACAACTTCCAAGATACCTTATGGTATTGGCAGGAACTTGTTTTGCACAATGATATAATAGAAAACTACATTAGATATGGCGGTCAATCTATCTCTTATTCGCCTCATACGAATTGTCGCTTAAACTTTTCAGTATGTATCTGCCACATTAGTGAAAAAGAACATTTCTTCGGCTTTTATTTATCACCTCTTCCGAGGTTTTCGTTATCTATGGTACGTATCATAAAAGAAATGTAAGAACAAACATTGAGAAACATATTTATCGCACGGTGACTTATTTCGCAAAGTTTGTTAATAATTATCTTATTAAACTGTAATTACAACAGCCTAAGGCTCGTTCACACTGGTTTTCGTTGGATCACCGAAGACACCCGAAGATAACATTTAGTATCTGTCTATCTAGTGTAAAACTGGTTTTGAGTGGCTCATACCCAATACGCCTTTGAAATTTCGGAGATGGGCACTCAAGCCTCTGACTATCTCGCCACTATAAAAATGGGAGTGTGTATGTAAGTCGTGAAGTGTACATATGTATAGTGAGTGACCCAATAGTGATCCTGAACCTTTGGTGATAGATCATCACTACATAGTATAAAACAAAGTCGCTTTCTCTGTCCCTATGTCCCTTTGTATGCTTAAATCTTTGAAACTACGCAACGGATTTTGGTGCGGTTTTTTTAATAGATAGAGTGATTCAAGGAGAAAGGTTTATATGTATAATAACATCCATTAAATAGCGGAGTAGGCTATATATTTTATACCCGTGCGAAGCCTAAGCGGGTCGCTAGTCATGAATAAACTATATATCTATACCTCGCGCCTGTTAATAGTGTACTAGGTATCAAATGAAACATGCTATGATACAAATACAATGAATTGTTCTCCTTGATTAGAGAAAATTCAGTCGGCAGTGGAAAATCCACGTAAACAGTACCTGCCCCGTAATGAAATGTAACTATACTATGCTAAGTATGTGTTCGTAAACTATACATCACGTTCTCTACTTTTATTATCTGATAAATAAAAAAATAAGCATTAATAGAAAAGGTATTAATACAAATGGAATATTTATCACCATATAAGCAGGTTATGTACACAGCTACATGAAACTATGTCACGTTGAATTGTCACGTGTAAAAATAATATTTATTAACATTCACGTCCTTTAATACTTTTCAGCGTGAACAGAACCTCGTCGACTAGATAATATCTAACACGACAGATTTTAGCATTAATATTGGGATTGTGATGTCATATGGAACATTGGTATATAGTTTGACGACCTTCCTGGCTCGATTGGTTAATGACCTGAACGCTAATCGTGAGGTTTCGATTCCCGGTGGAAGCAGAGTTAAGAACTACGCTTTGTTTTGCTTTCCAGTCTGGTTGTTGATCAAACTATACTTTATATGTATTTATCTTTATAATAAGTAAGGCGAAAGTAATCTTCACTTGGAGGGGAATATAGTTTTGTTCTTGGGGGCTCTTGGGGGGGGGCGCGGCCCACGGTCATAAGGGATCTTGCCCATCGGCTGCAAGAGTCCAGTGGGGATCGCAGGGCTGGTAGCTTCCTCCGCCAGAGAATTAGTCTGGCTATTCAGAGGGGGAACGCTGCCAGCATATTGGGCACTCTGCGCTCCAACGACAGCGACAAATTAGATATAATTAATTAATAGGTAAATTATTTTCATTAGTTTTAAGTTTGTAAATATTTTGCTATTTCATTGTAAAGATTTCATTGATAAATAAATAAAGATTAATTTCTTTATAATAAATATATATTTCTTAAATATACGTTGACTAGTATCCTTAACACAAGTCTTAAATAAACTTGCCAAGGGGCTAGTTCAATTGGTGTAATGTCCTAAATGTTATTATTATTATATAAAAGCATACCTGTTAGTAGCAGGGCGTCATCGAGTGATACGTCATCATCTTGTGCCTTGATTCCATCCACACCAGGCTTCAAATCCATGGGTCTGTCACAATTTATATTTATTAATAAAACAATACAAATATGATTAATAACTAGCGGGACTTATCGCGTATATTTTTATATAATAAAGTTACCTTTATTAACCCGACGTTTCGGCTACGTTCCAGCAGCCATGGTCACGGGCAGACAGCAGTTACCTTTATTATATAAAAACTTACGCGAAAAGTCCCGCTAGTTATTAATCATGAGTATAAATCGCGAATCTCTTAAAACTACAATGCAAATAATTCGACTTAGCTCAGTTGTTTGGGAATTGACTCTGTATTAGTGGATATATGGTTGAAATCCCGCTTGAGCATGTATCAATGGAAATGAATACATACATACACATCACGCCTGCTTCCCTGTAGAGGGGTAGGCAGAGATCAAGGATCCCCATTTGTCCCGATCCTGACCACGTTCGCTTCATTGACACTCGTACATCTCCCCATACACACTCGGCGGTTATAGGTACTCCTAACGTAACGGAAATGAAGTTTAATGAATTTCTATGTACATAGAAGAGGTAGTCATAGAATAACTACCTTCACAATAGCGGAGATGGTACCTGAATCTCTGACTACCCCGCAAGTGTTAATGGTCGTGAATGCATTTGTCTTTTTTTGTTAGCCTTTTGCCATAAATATACTTCACATATTTTACCTCATCGTAACTAAACTTTGACGAAAATACCGATAATAAGTTTTTATATTTAAGTAATTTTGTTATGTGTTATTCTGGTAAACATGTGTAAATAAATACATTTTCTTTCTTTCAAAATGTACATAGGGAATAATAAACTTAATTCCCTTTAGTACATGTTTTGGTGATGATTAAACCTACTGGTGATTGAGATAAAGTTCCCTACCACTAACAACTTCCGAAGAATCACCTATTACTGTTGTGCGTGTATGTAGAGTCAGATAAATGTTTTCCAAATTAAATTTATACGGGATAAATCGCAACCCAAATATTTATACTAAATACGTGACCGAGGCGATGTATATGCGAGGTTCTGTCCACCACGAAGGATCTAAAGGATGTGAATATATGTGTATGTATGTATAGAAAGAAATATAGTGATACCCCGTGATCGGACTACATCTATAGAGGAAAATGCACGCGAAGCGACAGAGTATGTGTTTTGTAAATAATTCATAGGAAAACATACCTATCTTGAATCATTCACGAGTGCTATTATAGTAATCAAGTGTTGTAATAACAACAACATGTACACATGCCAAATAAATTAGTATCTGATGACATAATCATCGTTACGATTCTTCGTTCATAATAAAAACATGACTGCTAAGGCTTGTGAAGTTAATAGAAGTTCAATGAACAGCTTCTAAACATTATGATCAGTTATGACTATGATCAGATGGTATTTGGTCAGTTGATGTTCATTTTAACCTAAATTATTGTAATTATTTAACTGATTATAACAAGTGTCTAACGTATACGGTGGCTTACCGTACATGGCAATAAACAAATACAGACTATTCGATAAATGCGAAGGTTTTCTCACGATGTTTTCAGATATGTCATACATCATACAATCGTCATAAATCAGATACGACGTATAAGGCTGTTAGAAGTTCAAAGAAAGTCTCAAAGAAAGTCTCGTCTCAACCCCTTTCACAACATAATAATAAAATCCTATATTATAATTTTACATTGTCTTGAATTTCATTCGTATTAGAAGCATTTATGAATTTATCCAAAGCGTTTTATTTTAGATGTAAACACGGGACCTCTAACTGCAGCCTAACGAACGGTTGAGTAGAAATTTTTGTACAACAAAGATTTCAGTAACTTTAGGAAAGATGTCACGCTCTGTCTTTGGAAATGACAATTTCAAAACATACGCGCCAGTCGTCTATGGTTCGTCAACAAAATCAGCAGCTCAGTGAAAGTTGAAAATACAAATAATTATTTTTGGCTGAATATCTAGTCAATTGTGATACCAAACTGGCTAAATATATTTGCTTTGGGATTATATTTGGATCCTCAACTGGAACGAACCGAAGAACAAGGAAGAGCAGTATTGAAGCTTCTTCTTCGTTTTTCTTCGGTTGTAGCGGCTGGCGGCGTTGGCATAACCATGGTGACGGAATAACAAGAAGTGCAAACGCCTTGGCATCAGTGTTTGTACTTTCGCCGACATAACCTTAATGGTGAATGGCTTATTAAAGTATATAAAAAAAACATACGCGCCCTATACTTATACCGGCATATCGTAAAGAATAACAGCTAGTTACATATAATTAAGTCCCAGATAACAACAAAGTTATTGCATGGTGATACAACATTATCACAGATAATATAACACCATTATGTATTGCTTTATCTTGTTTTCAGATCAATAAAGCTTATTGATGTTTTCCACAATAACAGATTAAAACATATTTTGTATTTCTTTGAATGCACTATCTACCATAAGAGATAAGATTTTATTCGAGAATTTATTGGCAATTATTCTATTGTTTCCAAGTTCGATACTTTAAAAATATGTACGACATGAGACAATGTAATATTATGACTAAGTACCTATTGATTTGAGGTTCAAATGTCCATTTGCGAAACAGTTCTTTGATGGCCACCTAATCATTATCTAGCGTACGATGGTGATCTTTCATGTTGCTTAATATTATACGTTACTATTAGGTACGTATTACTCGTTACTACTATTATTCATTTCAAAATTCAAAGCTAAAATAATTTTTTTTCATTTTAATTCATTAATAGTACATTCATTGAATTTTGACATATGTATATTAATGGGTGGCACTGGTTGACTTACAACTATGACTCTACCGGTTCGGAAGCCCTAGCTTGGAGAAGAATCAACACGAAATTCAAGTCGCAGGGATTTTTAATCCAGTGCTAAATTACTAAATAAAATATTAAAAAAATAAAATTCGGCTTTTTTATTTATTTATAATTGAAATGTTATTTCCGAACTACCTATGATAATTAGATTATAAACTATTTTTGTCAATTACAATGGATAGATAGTCTTTTATCAAGGTTGTGTTACATCTACATTCAAATACAACAAGTAATAAGGATATTTTTGAATAAACCTGATCTAAATACAAAAAGAATTTCCTCAAGGACCTGTTTATTGACTTTAAGATGTAAAAGACGTACAGGTCAAAGTTTTAATGCCATATAACGTTGTTTGATTATGCCATAGACTTTCAAAAGTCGAGTGAACAGACCAATAATGCTTTTTGCAAATTATTAGTTCAATATCAGATTAGTGATGGTGTGAAGTTGGTAGTGAATTAGCATAAGTGACTATTTTCACCACTTTTAACACTAGCAACTTTACACTATTAATGATCTGATATTGAAATGATATTTTGTAAAAAGCAGTAGAAGACTCGGGGCCCACGCCAATAATGCTTTTTGCAATATTGTAGTTCCGTATCTCTTCAATAATCGTATGAAGTTGTTAGTGGAATACCAAAAGCTTATATAGTATTTTATTATCTGTGCCAAAAGTGTCATTTTTTTTTCATTTTGAACGAGGACTTTGACTATTTTGCCGCCATTAATAGTGAATTTTTACACTTTTGCTAATCCACTAACAACTACACATAATTACTGAAGTGCTTTAGAACTACGATTTTGCTAAAACGGATTAGTAGACTTGGGGCCCATCTATGTGTCTGTAAGACAAGGGGCCTGTTACAAACCCAATATATATATATTGTATATAAAAAAATAACGGCAATATATTCTTCCTTTTATATAAAACCTTTGAATAGCTAATTTATCCTGTAAGCCTAAAACATGAATGATTAAAATGGCAGTAAATAATATACATATAAAATAAGTTTGCAAATATTTTGTTAATTTATTGTAAAGATTCTATTGTTAAAATGTATCATAATAAATTATTTTGTTCGGAGTAAAAAAATAAAATAAAATAACTAATTATATACTGCCTACTAAAGTTTCGCTCTATGACATAATTTGATTGCCAATAGACCTGTCTATATCAAAAGAAAAGCTTGACGACGTATGATGATGATATAACATACTCATATGTGTATTTTAAAATGAATCCACATTCTAAGGTCACACAATATTTTGGCACTGCGATAACCCACGATACAAAAGTTCAAATGAATTGACGTACCTAATCAAAACGTACGAAATTAAATGTTTGTTAACGAGTGACTTTGAAACCATCTTTAATTGGGATAAATTGCAGGAATTGTTTGCACATTGGCACAAAAACAAATTAATTAACATATTTTGGAGTAGGGTCATTGAAATTTCAATTTACAGTTTTATTTATATTTATTTGTCTCTACTATGAGTTTATCGATCGATATTAAGTCTTTTTATCGCTATGTCTTCATTTATTTTCATTTCATAAAGTTAACTGACGAATAATAAAAATCAATGGTTTTCTTACATGCTTTACTTATATTTTGTACGAATTAAATAAAATAATTATAATTCTGTTCGATTAGTTTCAGCAAAATTTACACTCCGTAAGTAAGGTTCAACAATGTTGTAGTAAAATTTTATTGGTTAGAAAAACATCGTGATGGAATTTACTTATCGTTTGTTGTTATAGTCAGTATATGTGAATGCATGCAATACCTGTGATATATTTTAGCTGTACATACAAACATATATTACATACATACATATTCACGCCTCTACTTCACAACGGGATAGATAGGGACTATCAATCGCTACGATTAATCAATGTTTTAATGGTCCTGAAAAATCTCTTTTGCCTCACTCAAAAGTATTTGTATGTAAAATGTAAGTAGTAATCTCTTACAATTGAAGTGTCGGAATATAATAAATATTATAAATAATAATATAGTGGTCCATAAATGTGTATCATTAATTTATTTTATGAAAAATGCTCAAAACGAATTTACTTTATAACCATAATAACCCTTACCTTGATTTTCGAGGATCCTCCATTGTAGATAGTTTTAAAATTATTCAAATATCTAATTTAATTTATTCCTTACACGTTAAAAAGTTTAATTATTAATAATAGTTACGTTTTAATTGAATAATATAAAGCAAAAAACTAAACTATATTTTTTCCCGTTTGCTTATTTTTTTTATTCCGTGACGAGACCAGTGCTATCGTTAGTTTTTCAGCCACTCGCAAACTTTAATAAATAAAACGTCTAATCGCTCTCATTAAGTATGCGTCGTTCCTCACTACAGGCCTTATGATATCTGCAACTGATAACAGGCTTACGAATATGACAAGTATGGCAATTCAACATCCATGGCGCCACCGATTGCTAGGCTGATTAATATGCAAACTATCACGCTTTCACTGTGATGACGTCACAAAAAAGATTATGTTTAATCGGGATTAAATTGTATGTTTAATCGCAATTAAATTTTTCTACATATATTATCTTTTCAGCAACTGCTTATACTATTTCTTTTCATCCTTGAATTGCTTGTATACTAAAACCACAATTTCCCTAGTGTGGCTTTAAAAACACAAGACATTGTTTGAAATAAAAAAAAGTTAACAATAAAAATATAGGAGTGTCATTTTTGCACTACCAACAATACCAACCAAGTAAAGCCATAATTTATGCCGAGTACTAACTGAATCTGCTATAGTATTCTTTTATATGTTCACATTTATTAGATAAGAATTATTGACCATTGTTTATGGTGATATACATATATTGAATATTATTATCATATTGAAGAAGGAATCACATTAAAAGTACCTTTAACCGCCGAGTGTATGTGACGTTTCTGAGTGTCATTGAAGCGAAATAGTTTGTCAGGGTCGGTACAGATGGGGATCCGTGATCTCTGCCTTACAGATTGTAGGGAGGAGGCGTAATGTAACATAATATACGCTACAATTATGTATACACATTCCACTTTTTATTGTGGCAGGAAAGCCAGAGGCTTGTGAGGTTCAGTTACGTAAGTAACGGGAAACTGGGGCAAAAGTTAAAGTTTACTAATGCGTTTTAGCACAAGCGCAGTTCTATATCAGATCAATAATAGTGTGTAGTTGTGATTGGATTAGCCAAAGTGTCAAATTTCACTTTTTATATCAACAATGGTCAAATTTCTCTGTAAAAATGATAGCACAAACGCAGTTCAATATCAGATCACTTACAATGTGAAGTGAAGTTGGTAGTGGATTAGCAAAAGTGTCCAATTTCATTTTGATTTCCACAATTTTTTGCTAATGCCCTATTTACACTGATTATGATACTGTTTTGATATTGATTTGATATTTTGCAAAAAGCATTTGTGGACTTGGGCCCATGGTGATATGTTTATATGTATGTAACTTTTTATTCAAAAAAACATATATTTTCGTTTTATTTAAGGCCATGTACAACGAAGAACAATATTTATTACAAAGCTTTTATACAAAAGTTTCTCTTATCAATTAATTCCAATCATAGGGGGGTGACGTGTTTAGTTGGTGGGGCTTCTTCGGACGGTGGGGTCACGGGTTCATCCCTCGGTAATGCTAAGCTTAGCAGGCCGCATACTGAAACAAAATAGACAATAATAGAGAGATAATAATAATGAGAGTGAGAGACAGATTACGGAGAGATGGTTGCAGGTTCTATCTAAAGCGAATATAGCGGTATACATATACATTCATTCAGTCCTTTAATACCTAGGGTGGACAAACCTTGGAGAGAGGATAATATATCCGAGGTTACTTTTTAGCATGAATATTGGGGTTGTGATGTTATACGAAACATCAGGGTGCTAGTTCATCGTCGAATAGCTTAAAATGACCGTTAGTTGCTTGGTTGCCTCCTACAACATGCCAGTAAGAGCGGCAGCTAGTTAAGATTCGTTTTCGATCCAACTTACATGGGTTTTCAGACTGGCACCGGATATAGCAGTATATACTTGTACAAAAAAGTAAATTTTCCTAGGTTCTTAAATTTCGGATAGTATATACATATATAGTAAGGAAAGCAGTTTATTTATTGAAAATGTATTTCTTTTATTTCCATCTGATTGTTTGTTACTACCATCTATATTCATGAGTATTGTAAGCAATTATAAATTTGCCTTGGATAACGATGCTGGTTGTGTTTTTGGTTCTTTTCTGTATTTTATGTATTACGCAATTGCTTGTTATCGAAAGTAAAATAAAAGATCCTTTTCTGGTTATCGCCAGTACAACGATATGTAAAACCACCTTTTATGAATGTGCAAATGTTTGTTTTATAAAGATAAGGATTTTAAATGGATAGCAATAAAACGAGTGACTGTAAATTACAGTTCTAAGTGTCAAAATTAATTAATTTGGGTTATAGAATTACTAAGTGAGCGACTGACTGCGAGTGACGAGAAATCAACAGAACAGCAACTTACAAACATTAATTTGAGTTACTTAAAATACATAATGAGCACCTTCATAATATTTGAGCGACCTAATATTTGTTTGCGGGTCAACGTTACGTCCTGCATTTTTTTAAATATTTGGCAAATGTATTTTTTATACTGAGCGGCATTTTATCTTAAATGAAGTGTTTCGAATACAAAAACTACTTTGAAAAATACACTGATGAGCAGAGTATAATGAGCTCACATTTAAAAAACAAAAATAATATGAAATAACTATTTGAAGAAACACTATTCTATTAGTTGAGAAATTTTATTATCGAAATATAAGGGTAATTAAATAAAACAATGTACTCCGTAAAAATAAAGTAATTTGCATGCATTTATTTCTAAACTAACCTAACCTAAACTTTGCTCAAAGTGAACTTTTCAGTAGTTCGCTAAGTATAACCTCACTTAGAAAAATCGAATCTATCTTAATATTGAAGTTGCCCTCTCTGTATTTCCAGTCGCTCACTTAGTAATGAAGTCGCTCGGATAAAATTTTAATATCTGAAATTGATTTATCACAATCTACTTTTTGTAAGCTCGTTCTGGATTTTATTATAAATCAATATTCGTCGTCAGTTTAGTTAATTTTTCGCTTACTCAAATTCATACCGCTCAAGTTATTAAAACAGTATGTCATCATCAGTCGCAAAGTTTTTTTTTTGTTCGCTCGTTTTATAATTCCTCATTTTAAATCATATCCATACACATACAGATTCCATTTATCCCGTTCCCCTCCTACAAGATGATGAGAAGAACGGCAGCTAGTTAGCATTATATATTTTATATAACATATGCATTCATGTCCTTTAATCACTTTTGGGGTCAATTGAACCTCAGAGATATAATATAAATCACTTTTTAGGGGCCAAGACATAATATAAATTCCAAATGATTATAGAAAATACAATTCTCTATTTTTGATACTCACAAAAAAAACGCTTTCATAACCATTAACCCTTGCGGGGTAGTCAGAGGTTCAATTCGTACATATACATGCGGTATTTGAACCCTGTAACTGTCAAACTCCCAAACAATTTCTTATTACATCCCAGCTAATACTGGAAATACTATTATCAAGCCTATCAATACTCACAAAATAGGAATATAGCAAACGCCAGGAAGGTAGGCTGGCAGGCGAGGCTCAATGATGCTCCTGCGATATTGGCTCCAGCGAGAGAGCCCACGCGACCCAGCATCATCAGCGCACCAACTGCCGTGCCCCTGGGGAGGACAATATAGGTATAAAGCTTGGTTTGGGCTTGTAGGATGGTTAATTGATGATGGACGACTTGAACGCTAATCAAGTGGTCTTGGGTGCGATACCCGGTGAAGGCATAGTTGAGAGCTACGTTTTTGTTCTGCTTTACAGTCTGGTCAATGATTATTAATGTCATTTCCTCGTATTTATCTATCTATCTATAAATTTCTTAAACATACGTTGATTACAAATATTAAACGCTCTTAGCAAGGGGCATGTGCCATTGTTTTGGTGTAACAGTGTCCTATAATACTATTATTATTGTCAGAGTCGACGTCTTCTTATTCAATTCAAACAAACAGATTATCCACATTATAAAAAATATCATTCCACTCATTTATATATGAAAAATAAAACTAAATTTAAAATACCAACCTCAAATGCGTAGGAAACAGACTAACACCATAGGCAGTGAGTGGTCCGACCCCTAGGGCGGCCAACTGTACCGCTGACATGGCAACAGCACCCAAAACCCTGTGGTCAGACCACGCGGCCACCACACACGCCACGGCCACTGCCCAGAAAGCTGCCAGGAGCAAAGTCCTCTTCGGTACGGGTGCTAGGTAAAGAGCGACCACCACTAAGGCGTAAGCTAGCGTAGTCACCCACATTATACGTATTGTGGTCATTGATATGGCGTCGGAACATTCGCCTGGGGATGAGGTTGAGTTCTGGAATAAGATGGAAGATTTAGTTTTTATTTATACAAATAAATATATATTTACATCGAATGGATGCGAACGGCCACTGACAGGGAGAAGTGGCGTCATTTGAGGGAGGCCTATGTCCAACAGTGGATTGATACAGGCTGATGATGACGATGATACAAATAAACAAAACTTGTAGCTCAGTCGTAAGGGGCTTGACACTGTATCAATGGGTTAAGGGTTCAAATCCCACCTGAGCATGCATTAAAGGCTTTGAAGTTTTCGGTCTTAAGGGAAAACATACTTTTTACTAATTCACAGATTACATTACCTGATAATAATCAACACAAGAATTTGAGGTGGCCATAGAATCACTACCTGTAGATATGGAGACGTGAACCTCTGAATATTCAAGGGTAAAAAAGTCGTGAAAAAATTTCTTGTTTGTTTCTTTATTTAAACATAAAGTCATAATTATTCATCAGGGGTGGTCATAGGTTACGCAATTACCAATCAGTACGAGATTTGCAACATCGAATTCCTAATTTATTTGGATAGTACCTAACGTGACAGCCGGTTTTCTATATCACCGATTACATGGCCTCATTATTGCATATTCTCGGGGTTAGAGAGTTTTTAATCAAAATCACTACATAGTATAAAACAAAGTCGCTTTCTCTGTCCCTATGTCCCTTTGTATGCTTAAATCTTTGAAACTACGCAACGGATTTTGATGCGTTTTGTTTTAATAGATAGCGTGATTCAAGAGGAAGGTTTATATGTATAATAACATCCATTAAATAGTGCAGTAGACTGTATATTTTATACCTGTGCGAAGCCGGAGCGGGCAACTAGTAATACATAAACGACCCAAGACTTTTAGATTCGTGTCAAGATGGCTGTATATGTTTTATACATAACGTCTACTCAGGCTAATTACCTCCTGATGCATGAGGAAGTAGCAGATGGAGGCAGCTCCCTCTGACTCCCCTGTCATGGCCACGTTGATGGAGTCAGTGGTCACCAGGTACAAGCCGTTCAACCTTGAAGAGAAGAAAAGAAATTGGTTGGTTACATATTGAATGTACATGTACCAAACTGACACGGAAACTATAAAGTGATTATGGGGCTAGAGATTTTCCAATAATAATAATAATAATTGGACCAACTGAACCAATTGAACTAGCCCCTCGGTAAGTACATTTATGACTTGTGTTAAGGGTACTAGTCAACGTATATTTAAGAAATATATACTTATTATATATAGATAAATACATATATAGGATATATATATATATATATATATATATATATATATATATATATATATATATAATCAACGACCAGACTGGAAAGCAGTAGAAAAGCGTTGTTCTTAACTCTGCCACCACTGGGAATCGAACCCGGGACCCCACGATTAGCGTTCAGATGTCTAACCGATCGCGTCACGGCGGCGGTCGTCAAATAACGTCCTATAATGCGGTAGGCTAACCACATACCATAGACGAGAAAGAGTATCTAGTCTAAGCCACATACATATCTAAACTAACTTTCTTATATCGCCTTCGGTGTGGACTGAATGTCACTCACTTTTAGTAGTTATTATTCACTAGACAGCAGAAACTAGATGTGATTATTCCATTACCTAATCTGATTAATTAAAGGACGTGAGCACGTCTGAAAGGGATTAAAGGACGTCAATGTATTTGTATGTAAGTAGAGCTAATTAGTATTCTATTTACATCCTACACAGCACAGGCCTACACTATAAGGAACAAAGGTACTCACGAGGAAAAAACACCAAACATGAGCAGACCAGTCAAGGACATCCATTTGAGGTGAGGAGGTCGGAGCAGCTCGAAGATGGAGCCAGCCTTTGTCTCTCTTCCTTCTTCTTCTTCTGTCGCTTTTATGGAACCTACCTATAAGGTTTTAGTGGGTTAGAAAGGAAGAAAAATATATAGTCTCTAAAGCTCAGTATATATAGTCTCTATAGTCTCGGCTCAGGCGGAGGATTGGCATTGTGAGCTTTGGCCTGCAACATATGCTGAGCCTGTGCCCTTTCACAGTGACAGTGCATCTTGTCTTGTTAATTGTAAAAAATATAATTGTAAATATTTTTGTACCTGTGCTGTTTTTTGTGAAAGCAATTTTGAACGGAAGAAAGGCAGTATTGTGTCTTAATGTAGTCCAGGATTAGTAAAGACTTACGCAAGGGATTATTCATTTACAAGCTATCAATATCCAGTTTAATTATTTATATATTACATTGATACTAATGCCTGCAGTTCTCGCGGACGTACTAAGTTGCCAAATTCGAAAAGGTATCGAAATTGTTAGAATGAAAATAATAAAGATGTTAGTATTTTATCTTGATTATATTACATTTTCCCCTTAGATATACTCGTATTTGTCTACGACATGTCAGGACGATAAATCTAAATAGTCTGGGACGTAAGAATGAAAACTAGCTAACGTTGTTCCTTTCATGTTGTATGAGGCTACTAAGGAACTAGGGGTAAACAAGATCAATTGGACGATTCGTTAGCAACCTATCACCAATGTTCCATATGACATCACAACCCGAATATTTTGCTTTAAAGTGACCTGGGAGATATTATATCTAAAGGCTTAAAGGACGTGAATGTATATGAACTTACAGGATACATATGCTTCGGTAGCCCAGTGTTAAAAGAGTACATCTTAGACAGCACCCAATGCGCTTTAAGCCCCTCCCCTTTGGCCATGAGGAACTTGGGACTCTCCTCCGTGAATAGAAGAAGGATGCTGCAGAGAAGAAGGGGGGAAGAGTAGACCAGGACCAGGAGACGCCAGGGTCGCAGGAGTAGGGCGCCCCATTGGGCTTCCCATTCGTGGACTAGGACTGCACTGGCTAAGACTGTAACAGAAGAAAGAAGTGTTTGACAAGGTTACGGAAGCCCATTATAATCTTCATTAGATATATTAAATTATTATGTAATTTTCTTTATTAGATATATTTAATTTATAGTTAAACTATATTGATTAGTTTTAAGTATGTAAATATTTTGTTATGTTATTGTAGAGATTTCATTGTTAAAATGTATCTTAATACATTAAATTTCTTAGTTCAATTTAGTTCAGTTTATTAGTTGAATAAATATTTAATGTAATACTAATATATGCAGATGATTACTGATGCTGATTAGTCCATTAGTATTTATTTATATCTTTATTTAGTGATTATTTGGGAATGATATATGTAGTTATCATCTTTTAGATGCTGGGTATCTGGTAGAACATGGTCTCTATCGCTATGATGCTGTTAACCGAAGCCTCTATACGAAAAGTTAACATAAAGCTCATAATATTATGTTTAAAAAGAATGCTAACTAGCTTCCCTTTTTCCTGGTATGTCGTAGGCGGCGACTAAGGCTCTAAGGGTACATGGAATCTACTGAGCGATAGACTAGCAACCTGTAACCAATATTCTATATGTCATCAAAAACCCAATACATGCTATTAAGTGACCAATAAGGTTTTTTTCACGTCTCCAAGGTTCTTTATACCCCGAAAGGGATTAACGGACATATATTTCTTTATGTATAACATAAAGAAATATATATCTTTATGAAATGTATATATTTCTTTTTTTAATTCTTTATTAAGCCATTCACCACTAAGGTTATGTCGGCTGAAGTACAAACACTGATGCCATGGCGTTTGAACTTCTTGTTATTCCATCGCCATGGTTACACCAACGCCGCCAGCGGCTACAACCGAAGAAAAACGAAATCGAAGCTCCAATTCCTTGCTCTCTTCCTTGTTCTTCGGTTCGTTCCAGTTGAGGATCCAAATGTTATCCCAAAGCGAACATATTTAGCCAGTTTGGCATCACAATTGACTAAATATTCAGCCGAAAATAATTATTTGTATTTTCAACTTTCACTGAGCTGCTGACTTTGTTGACGCACCATAGACGACAGTATATATTTCTTCTTACCTGGACTTAGAGTGGAAGATAGAGTGAGGAAAGCACTGAGCAGTAGCACAGCCAGGTCTCTTCGTCTGCCAGGAATCACCTCACTGGCATACGCGAAGCACAGGGAAGTGGGGCATGACAGACTGGAAAGACATGGGAGGGTAACAGATATATTAAAACGTAAAAAACCGGTAGAGCACGTGTGGAACAGATAGTCGTGCAGGTTACAAGAATTCTAAATACATAGTTGCCTTTTTTCCCGGAATATTTAAGCTAAGGGGCTAGGAGTCCATGGGATGTAAGTAAATTGGGCGATGGGCTAACAATCTGTCACCATTGTTCCATTTTAATGCTATCATAATCACAACATAAATGCCTAAAGTGACCGAGAACATTTTGTTTCTGCGAGGTTATGTCATATGTTAACCTGGAGACCCTTTGACTGATATATAGTATTCTTATATAATTATATTATGTGCTGTTAATGAAAAATATTGCCAATGAAAAACCTTAATGAAATTGTTAATCAAAGACAAAAATACTCACAACAATGCACCTAAGAGCTTAGTCACCACAAAGGGCACTAGAGTCGGCATAAACGCAGCCAAACATCCTAACAACCCTGCTCCCAGCGTAGAACAAATAAGGGACTTCTTCCTCCCCCAAGAATCTGCCAATCTGCCCCATAGCGCCGCAGTGAGAATCACGCCCACATTGGGTAACGCCGCTAGAGGGCCTCGGAGCGAATCTGGGATTTTAAGGTCGCAAGCAGCCGCTGGTACTATGAAGGCACCCGCAATCATTTCTAGCAAGGCAGAGGCGAGGATCAGTACCATGAGGAGCCAGTGCAAGATCTGGTACCTGCCGAATCCTACCACGTTTAAGGCGTGTTCCAAGTCGCATTCTTTTATCTTGTTCGTGGCTGTTTGTACTGTGGTTGTGGCTCCGCTGTAATTAAAAAAAAGAATGGTTTGTGTTATTTTAGAGTTAGTCCACTTACATAATAATTATTTGTCTTTAATCATGTCTTTATTTTGCTTTGGCTGAACAGAATCTTGGAGATCTAATACTTTCTTTAGGAACAATAAATTTCATTCTAGTAGCGTAGGAGATTTTATTGTGGCTGGCAAGAATGGTACCTATTTAATACTTAGACTCGTATATTATTTCTCGATCTAGTCTGAGACGTAAAAAGAATGCTAACTAGCTGTCGTTCTTCTCAGCATGTCTTAGGAGGTGACTAAAGGACTTTAGGTAACTGAAATCTATGGAGCGACGTGCTAGCAACTTATCACCAATGCTCCATATAACATCACAACCCTAAAATACAAAAAATGACCTAGGAGATATCATATCTCCGAACTTCTGTCCACCCCGAATGGAATTAAGGGACGTGTATATAGAAGAACATTACCGTCTAGTAATCGCCAGGCGGAGTAGCACGATGCTCTTGAGTCGGACCATAGCGAGGGAATGAGGTGACTGAGGACTAATAGCTCTCGGGAACTCTCCACAAACAAACAACCCGATAAGGGCCAACAGACACGTGGAAGCCATTTCGCATGGAATTGGAGCAGATAAGAGAAGTAATAGCAAATAGTTGTATGGCCTTTTCTTCCCGACTTGTTTGTGGATACATACATTTACGTACTTGAATCGGTTTTGTGTGGACAGAATTTTGGAGCTATAATGACTTGTAGGTCACTTTTTAGAATGATAGGGGTTGTTTACGGGACATTGGTATACATTGTGAGATAGGGATATTGATGATTAAGAACTAAACGGGACTTATCGCGTAAGTTTTTATATAATAAAGTTACCTTTATTAACCCGACGTTTCGGCTACGTTACAGCAGCCATGGTCACGGGCAGACACTCTGTTATATAAAAACTTACGCGATAAGTCCCGTAATAAATCACGTATAAATCGCGAATCTCTTAAAACTATAGGGATATTGACAGGTTGCTAGCCCGTCGCCCAATAGATTCCACTTACTCTTAATCACATAATCGCCTACTATATGAACCATTATTCATTTTTATTTCATTCTTTTATGTCCCAGTAGAACTGGACATTGGGTTATGTGATTTACCTACGAAATTGCCCTTTCATCTCGATTTGTAGTATCGTGAAGAAGCCTGCCTATTTGCAAAATAGGCAATAGTCAGTATGTATAAATAGTGGTATAGTTTACCACCTTTCACGTTAAATATTGACCATCACGATGTTGAATCGACGGTGTTCACTTAATTTATATAAAGTAACTGTTATATTAGATACTAGCGACCCGCTCCGGCTTTGCACGGGTATAAAATATATAGCCTACTCCACTATTTAATGGATGTTATTATACATATAAACCTTCCTCTTGAATCACTCTATCTATTAAAAAAACCGCATCAAAATCCTTAAAAAGTTTTTAAGATTTAAGCATACAAAGGGACATAGGGACAAAGAAAGCGACTTTGTTTTATACTATGTAGTGATATACAAAGGTACTAAAGGACTCAAGTGCTAAAGGCAACTAAGGGCTTAAAGATGACCAACAAATCATTGATCGTACTTGATATGATTGATGTCAAGGCATGGGCAGTTATCTTTATTACTGGCATTATACAATCTGCCCCAATTACGCAAGGAGTTATGTTAACTGCACGATTAAATACTATAATTGAACCTTTATCTATCACTTTCATACATACATATAGAAATATTGTCGGATATAATATCTGAAAAGGGGGAATGAAGAATTCGTTGTAGCTCAATTGTTTGGGGTTTGACTCTGTATCAGTGGGTACAGGGTTTGAACCTCGGAGCATGTATCGATGGAAATGAGGCTTTCTAATTTTCTATGTACATTTTCGTACTAAAAATACGTAATGGCGCTATGCTCTGAATGCTATGGTGAAGGAAAACATCGTGAGGAAACCTACCTGTTCCTTTAACAGTTAATAGTCAAAACTTGTAATAGGCAACTCGGTCTACCTGTCACACTAAAAACTGGGTATCTTGTCAACACGTGGCTTTGAAATAACAATAGTATGACTAGAGTACCCGCCACATAAGGTGGCAGTAGCCAAACTTGGAACTAAATTTGACGTTTCCGCCATTGCGTGTTATTTTGTATGAAAGGTAAATTTAGTATTACCAGCGTTGTGTTTTTTGCCCACTCTTTGTAATTTTTATGTTTGTTAAGGGTGATTATAATATTGATTTCTGGAGTTTCTTGTTAGTTCTTCTCCAAGGGTCTCCGCTGAACTTCTTCTTCTCAATCGTTACGCTCTTATCAGAGCGGTCGTGGTCTTCATGACGTGGCATCTTGAGCAGCCGAAATGGTTGGTGAACTAACCTCGGTAAAAATATGTAAAGACAATGCTCAGTGCCATGTTTGAAATAGTTTTTTTACATACATACATACACATCACGCCTGATTCCCTGTAGAGGGGTAGGCAGAGATCACGGATCCCCATTTGTCCCGATCCTGACAGACCACTTTCGCTTCATTGACATTCATACATTCTCTAATACACTCTCGGCGGTTATAGGTACTCCTAGCGTCTATCTGACTGTTACATATATGTCTTATTAGGCCGGCCCCTACGTAACCGCCCTTCCACTTCACTCATATATATTCCTTTTGTCAATATATAGTTTTTTTAATTTGTACTTAGATCATAAAATAACTTTCAAAGAGAGCTTATGATAGGGCCTATTTTGAATAAAAATATTTTGACTTTTGTATATTAATTTGTTTTATTTGAGTTTATAGCTCTGCAACCAAAGATCGTTACAAATGAAACCTCAATATAATGTATCGAGCCATATGGCACAGTGAGTGCTAGTTTTGGCGTGTTTACTGGCAACACTGGATTACGCGACTGTGGCGACGCCTCCAACTGCCACCTTATGTGGCGGGTACTCTACCTCCGCAATTGCGAAAATGGGCACCCTAACTCTGACTACCCCGTAAGGGTAATTACTTTTATTACTTTAGGTATTCTAATAAGGAAATAAACTATAATTTTAGAGTTCTAGAGAAATTAAATCAATCTTTCTAATCACTATTTTATCTTCGTTCATTTTAAAAGATTTTTTTTTGTTAGTAAATAGTGAACTATTTATAGATCTTGACTGGAAGGTTGAGTTGGACGGGGTAGGCCGCGTAGAACTTACACAGATCAAATTGGAGACATTCTTCACAAGATGGGTGTACGCAACGTGAAGAACATGTATGAGAAGGTTAATTAATGGACGTGAGTGAAGCCTGACAGAGTTGTCAGGATCCAGGTGGCGAACGATAGTCTCTGCCTATCCCGTAAGTGTCGTATAGGCGTTAATATTTGTATGTATATATGTAGTAAATAGCATGTACAGGAAACAAGTTTAATTGTTTAGCAAAGAAATTACTATTAATCTTTATTATATTTTCCCAACACTTTAATTGCATCGGAATATGACTGCAGTAACATGAATCATCTACATTTCTTAGAAAACACGCCTAGGCTCATAGTTATAATCATTAACCAAATAAACTAATTATTACTTGTTTATTAATTGTTAGTACTTTTCTTCCTTTGTTAAGACACAAGGAAACCTAAGATACAGTGCAATGATTCGTAAATAAATTACAACATACACTACTATATATACTATATATGTATATACTATACGATATATATACTATACTATAGTATTTTATTATCTGTGACATACATATACATGACGTCTGGCTTCTTATAGAGCTAGAAACTGTCACGGATTCCCCATTTCTAACGATGCTGACAAATCACTTTTTCTTCATTGATATCCATAAATCTCCGCATAGACACACGGCGGTATGTGCTAATTTTTAATATCAAAAGAGACACATAACGTTTTGTTTATTCGGGTGCTGTCGGAGGACCAGCGCTGCAGTGTGGCTGCAACAGATGTTGAGACTGTACTCTTGGAATGCACATTACTAATTCTCTGTTTAAGATATTATCCATCTTTGATAATCTGTGATGTTGCCTATAAACAGAAATCTAAGTAAGTTAGGCTAGTATATGATAAAAACGAGAAGCGAATCGCTTTTGTAATAGTTGATCACCATTGTCTAATTATCCGTGTTTTCGCAAAATGCCTAGTTTTTTTACATAAATCCAAAATACCAAATCAATCTGCGACATATACAGGATGAAATTTTCATCACTGGCTTCTTCAAAGATAGATTCTATGGTAAAAAATATGCGGCTTGACATGATTATCTTAGTACCCTCCAGTACAAATACATGGGATCGGTGTAATAAGACATAATATGATAGACGCTATTTTGAAAAAGGGTGACGTTAGAAGTATCTAAAACCGCCGAAGGTATGAGTGTCAATGAAGCGAAAGTAACAAAGTTTATCAGGATCGGGGCAGATGGGAATCCGTGACCTCTACAACCCCTCTACAGGGAAACGGGCGTGATGAATATGTATTAACATAAAGCGGAATCCTGCGTACCATATACACTTTCGGATATTTATTAATAAATGTATTGATACAAATCACTTCATGGTATAAAACAAAGTCGCTTTCTTTGTCCCTATATCCCGTTGTATGATTAAATCTTTGAAACTACGCAACGGATTTTGATGCCGTTTTTTTAATAGATAGAGTAATTTAAGAGGAAGGTTTATATGTATAATAACATCCATTAAATAGTGGAGTAGGCTATATATTTTATACCCGTGCGAAGCCGGAGCGGGTCACTAGTAAATCATATTTTATTTTTCTATTTAAAGGTACGGAATCCACAGTGAAACGGTTAAAACTGACCTTGTTTTAACTAGGTCTGGGTTAACTTTAATTTCTGTTTACATAGTGTCTTATACGTGTTGATAGAGACGGCTATTAATCACCTGTTTAATAATCTCTCTTTATACTATTGTGCTTATTGTGTTGTAGTATTATATTATCTGTGCTATTGTCAACATACTCCAAAAATTATCTTTCATTATAATTTCGAAAAAAAAAACTGAAATTGGCTGGCTTAATCAATAGATTTAAAGCCACCAATAAACGAAATAAAAAAAATTTGACTGAAATAACAAATTCTAAATTATACTCATAACATAAACATACAAGTGCATTCACGACCGCAACCCTTTCGGGGTAGTCAGAAGTTGAGTTCCACCATAAACTGAGTGTCTTTGGCCACTCGAAACCCGCATTTTTACTTAATATTCAGTATATAGATAAATTTAAGTATATACGTTGATGAAGTAATAAAAAAAATAACGACAATCTTTTGGATGAAACGAAGATGCGTTACGAAATCTTTTATCTACCCGAGCGAAGTAATGACAAACGATGAGATGAAAACCATATTAAACTATAAAAAGTGTGAATTAGCATAAGAAATGCTATAAAACACTATATAAATATTTGTATGGATCATCATAAAATAATATATAAATTATAGTATTGAATTCGAATGGGTCCAAAAAAAGTTTGTGAAAATGATATACATACATACACATCACGCCCTTTTCCCTGTCGAAGAATCGGCAAAGATCACGGATCCCCATCTGTCCCGATCCCGACAAACCTTTCGCTTCATTGACACTCATACATCTCCTGGTACACATTTATACATAAATGATAGAGTATAATTACATATATTACGCGGAGGATGTTGAGAAAAGCGGAGGTCCAAGAGGTCCATCTTCCCAACATGTAAGGGCAAAGTATATTTATAAGTACTTGTAAAACTTTCTTCTGTGCGGTAATTTTGGGTGAACAGAAAGCTAAAAGAAATTTCCTTCCATTTTTTCTAACTGCTTGACATCAAGAAAAATACCACAAAAAAATAAAAGTATATTTACAGAGTTCTATGAATGTGAATAAAATGAAAGTATTTATCAGGATATGAAGAAATGAGGATCCTTAATCTCTGCCAAACCCTTACGGGAAACGTATGTGATATGTATGTATGTAAAAAAATACTTAAAAAAGGATGATTTTTAAGATAGCTCACCAATTTGTTATCGGTTACCATGGCAACGAGTATGTATGGCATTAGTTCAACATACATACATATATTCTCGTCTCTACATCTCTAAGAGAATAGGCAAAAACTATCAAACACCAACGGGAACGATCCTGACAAATCTCTCTTGCTTCACTCACACCCATTAACCTTCTCATACATGCTCTTCTATTCTTCACACTACGTAGTCCCACCATGAGAATTTGAGCTGTATAAGTTCTACGCGGCCTACCCCGTCCAACTTACCTTCCACTTTGGCTTTATAGATTCCTTTTGTAACCCTCCTTTCATCCATCCGCTCCGTGTGCCTAAACCACTTTAACATACCTTTCTCTATTTCATCTGCAATTGCTTTCAAACCACAACCTTTACGAACTCTCTTACATGCATGGTTTTTTTTTGTTTTAGAAAGTTAAAAAAATATTTAAACAGTACTAACTTAGGAATCCCATTACTTTTCTTCATCACGACGTCTGAATCACAGTTGCACTCATAAAATTAGCTTCCGCTACTGCTAATACTTAGTTAATAAACGCCGTCGTAAAACACCAGTTAACCAGATAACGTGTGAACAGATACATAATTAGACTGAGTAGTAATGAACTAGCTCTTAGTCAATATTGATTAACTATCTATAAGCCCATTACCTGAGGGATCTTTGAGATATCGTATCTGTTTAACAATGCATGTTACGAAAGAGAATAGTTTGAAACTCAAAAAGGATTAACCTTCAAAATGTTAGATTAATTAAACAGCTTTCAAAATATGGTGTAATATCAGCTTTGTTTTTTGTGAGATTGTAAACAGTACTTTATTGTAAGGCCTAAACAAAATAATAAAATATGAAACAAATATTTTATGTGCATGTAGTAAAGATTAAATAAATTAATAAAAGTAACGTATACCTAATACATAGATATCATACAAAACATGACATACGCTTCACGACTTGTGTAGACACACTCCCTTTTTTATTGTGGCGGGGTAGCCAGAGGCCTGAGTACCCATCTCCGAAATGTCGGAGTAATGTTAGCCAAAGATATGTAAGGCCGGGAAAATACATACATACGTATACATTCATATCCTTTAATCCCTTTTGGGTGGACAGAAATTTGGAAACATAATATCTCCTAGGTTACTTTTTAGCTTAAATATTGGGATTGTGATGTTATATGGAATATTGGAGATAGCATCTCAATAGATCGATCCAGTTGGCGATCGATAATTTCTGCCTATCCCCTTAGGGACGTAGAGGCGTGAATATATTATATATGTGTATGTTGAAACCTTTACTTCTCTAACGGTATAGGTAGACTCTCGATAGCCACCAACTTTGCCAAATCTCTTTTAAGGCATCGGAGACACTATAATATCTCCTGAGTCACTTTTAGCATGAATATTTGGTCAGACATTAGGCATGTGATATATGGAACATTAGTGACAGTTTTCTAGCCCTTAGCAAAGTCCCTTAGTCGCGTTCTACGTCATGCTGGGGGGAAAAAATCAGCTAGTTAACATTTTTACGTCCCACAAAACTACATACATCGTGCTCCCTAATGAAGGGTAGGTAGAGACCACAGGTATCCATTATTCTCGAACCTGAGAAACCACTTTCTTTTCACTGAAATTCATCCTCCTTATACATGCTCGGCGGTAATAAAAAATGCTAACAGAGTTCCGACTGTAACAGTTTAAAACGGGATAAACACAGTTTAAAGTAACCTTATTATTAGTTATTTGTGTCGCAAGTACCTATATAGCTTAACAGCAGCTCAGATCATCAAGTTGGTGTAGCATTGATTTGAAATATTTATCTTTCAGTTATCCTTTAAGCCGGGAAGAAAGGAAACTAGTTACCTAGCATTTTATTTTATCTCAGGCACGACATGGTGCCCAAAATTAATACTAGCTTCACTTTGATAAGAATTCTTTATTTTGTGGATATGCAACTGATTGCTAAAATAAAATATGAGGAATTTTCTTGGCATTTGCTCTACAGTTTCAGTAATGAAAACTGTCAGTCACTTCAGCAAATCTTCTACTATTTGTTGCCTGATGATACATTTATGAGATAGTAGTATGCCTGGTGGAATGTACAACAAGACATAGTAGTAGTTTAAAGCCTTTTGTTTTATTTCCCTTTGTTTGGCAGCATGACACGATGACAATATTTTGGCATACGAACAATCTCTGATTCAATTTAGCTACTTGAATACAGTAGTATCCATTTAACAATTCGAAATAATAATAATATGTTACAATATTTACTAATTTAGTAGTATATTAGTTGTCCAACACCTCGATTAAGTATCGATATTTCTTTCAATATTAGATCGATACTCTATTCTGTGTAACATCCATAGTCTGTTTTTTTATATATTTTCGACTTTCGTACGCCTATGAAGATTGCATTTTAAATTTAATTGCAAATATTTTGTTACTATTGTCAATAGTTTGCAGTTTTAGTTATAAAAATGGTGAGTGGTATATGCAGCATTAAATGAAGATGCAGATAGCATTACTAAGCTTTATGTTGCGGATAATTACAAAGCAGAAATTGGTGCCAATATTGTAACCTCAAAAGTGTATTTTGTTTTCAGGATGTGTTTTTGATGATAAGGCGGAAAAAAACAACCATATTCACAGACGCCAAAGATTCTACGACCGTTTTAGAGCTTAAGAAAATGATCGAAGGTGAGTCAAGATAACACAACTTCTAATAATAGGTGGTGTAAAATTTATTGTTAGTGCATAAGATTTGTTAGCTTCTTGCTAATAGATATTTTTGTAACGCTTGCCGTCTCTCACTCAGTCGCATTTAGAGTTAAATCATAATTTTAAGACTCTAATTACTCAATAAGGGGCTGGTAATACTTCACAAATTCCTTGAATCACCTTGGGAATCTTCACTAAAATTTCTATAATTCTATTAGTCATTTCTTGGATCTTTTTCCTTTATGTAATGAAAATGGTAACTGTATCAAGTTATTTAACTTGAAATAAATCATAGTACAACTTTTTTTTGTAGCCTATAGTTCAAATCTTTCATGTATTTTAAAATATAATTATTTACTATTTGAGTAGCTCTTATCGCCTATTTGCTCAATACTAATGAGTGATTCAGACATGCAGTTTCCATGCATTATGCATTCATAAAACGAACTATAATTTTAAATTGTCTAGTATGTAGCTATATGTAGTATAAATGATCATTTTTCTGTAGAGTTATCAAATGACTACCAGCTTTAACTACAATATTAAGAAAACTAAAGCACTAGTAGTGTAAGTTCTTACATGTATGTGTATGTATATTTTCACATAACACATAATTCCTTATAGGGCAGTTATGTTTGTTGGATCAAGTGATCAATCCCACTTTTTTAGTATACAGTAAATATTGAGTATGTCTGATGATGATGTCACCATGTATAGATGGGTATGCCTTAAAAGTTGAGTAGGCAAGTTAGTCCTCATGCTGTTTTCTCACCAGATTTTGATACTTAACACAATAATAATATATGGGACACTAATTGAACTTTTTGTTTTGTTTTTGTTAAGATGAATGGTATTTTAATTGTTCATAGTAACTCCTTGGAGAGTTCATGTTGAGGATATTCAATTTATATTTAAAATTAGTCCTGTGGTTATCATGGATGTTAAAAAAATGTTTGACGTAAAAACTTGCTGCTGTTCATCATGGCATGCCATGAGAGGAGTCTAGGAATATTTTTGATGCCTTAGTCCATTAATGCTTTTTGCAAAATATCAGTTCAATATCAGATCAGTAATAGCTATTATATTATCTGTGGTAATAGTGTGAAGTTGGTAGTCGCTTAGCATTTTTTAACTGAAATTTGACACTTGCCAATTTCAATAGTGAAATTTAGTTTTGGTCACCTACTCCCAACTTCACACTATTATTGATCAGATATTGAACTGCGTTTGTACTATATCATATTAGTGGAATAAGGGCCCAGGTTACCTCACCACCCCAATATTTATCCTAAAAAGTGACCAAGGAGATACTATATCTACAAAAAGAAAACCTTAACTGTGCATCCACGTCACAATTAGTGATTAGCAACTATTAAATAATCTTGTAAACTCATACATTTACAAAGACAAATGTGTCCACAACCATTAATCCTTGCGGGGTAGTCAGAGGTTCAGGGGTCCATCTCCGCAATTGCAAAGGTAGTAATTCTATGGGCACCTCAAACCCATGTGTCGGCCAGATAGTCAGTATTCAATGTGACAGTAGGTAAGCCATGCTGCCATTTACAAGCGTTGACTATTACCCCTTCGGGGAACAGGTAGCTTTCCTCACGATGTTTTCCCTCATTTTAGTATTCGTCAAATGCTACTGTGTGAACTCCTATGTCTTGTAAACTCACAATATGCATTCAACAGATTAATTTAATTCTCTGTCTCCCCCAGGTATCCTGAAAGTGCCTCCTCCGTCCCAGATGCTGTTCAACAAGGACAGCCAGCTGATGGAAGACGAGAAGACCCTGGCCGACTATGGACTGACCTCTGCCACCGCCAAGGCCCAGTGCCCCGCCCCTATCGGACTGGCTTGCAGGTGAGTGGCAGATATACAGGTTTCACCAAGTGTATGATGACTTGGAACAATCACATGGTAAAATGCAGATTGAATTTATAATAATTCTAAATGATAACACTTGTGCTAGTCAAAAGTTTTCATAAATATGTCCTCATCCTTCTGTTCTTTCTCGTGTGATACTTAAAGTATACATCACATCCTTTAAATCCATTTCAGGGTGGACAAATGTTGGAAGATATAGTATCTCATAGGTTATATTTTAGATCTAATATTGGGGTTGTTATACCATATGTAACTTTGATGACTATTGGGTTGCTAGCTTATCACCCAATGAATTCAATTAGTCTCTTAGTTGCCTAGTACGCTTTTTATGTCCCAGACTATCAAAGAACAATAATGATAACAATGTATTAGTACAATAAAATGTAATGATAAAACTGCATTTATGAAATGTGTTGAATATGTAAGGGAAAACATTGTGAGGAAATCTACCTGTTTCCTGAACAGGTAATAGTGCTTGGCGACATGGCTTGCTACCTGTCACATTGAGTACTAACTATCTGGTCAACATTTGGTTTCTTGAATTACTACCCCTGCTATTGCGGAGTTGGACACCTGAACCTCTGAATACCCTGCATGGGTTAGTGGTTGTGAACGCATTTGTCTTTAGTATTAGTACATTAAATATTTTCTTCTCCTGTACATCTTGGTGTCATTATTCAATGTTGTGTCAATCAGGAAGGAGAATGGCGAGTTTGAGGCTCTGGAACTGATCCCGTACTCTTCACCACCGGACTTGCCAGACGTCATGAAGTCCCAGGAACCAAACGGACAGGAACAGGTGATTTGACAATTTGTGTGCAATAATTACCACATACATATAATGTATTTTATCACAACCTGTAAGATAATTCAACTCTAACAGTATTTATGCATATAATTGTTAGATATAATAAGATTTGGCAGATGTATCGTCACAATCACAGAACAGAGATGGTTCTTCATTTTCAATACTTTACAGGAGAGAGCATTGAAGTTAAATTGGTTTTTGAACATATCTATCTCCAAAATGGTAAATCAAAACTGTATGAAATTTTGTGTTTGTGTTTAATTTTATGTGTTATAAAATACTATTCAAATAAAACTTTTTTTACTTCTTTACTTTTTGTATAAAGTCACATGCATCACTTGTGTTCTACAGTTGTCTTTCTTTATTGCTGTATTCTGCCATAGCAGATTTCACTACCATAAGTCTATAAGTGAGTCTGAATGAAAACAGATACTGGGCTGTCCGAAATCATATATTTATTCCTTTGGCTTCCTAGAGAAGACTGTATATACAATTTTAGGAAAGATATTGGCAATTGCATAAAATCACCAAAGGCAATTGGGTTACCATGGAGTAATTAATAAGACGAGTGGGCCTTACGCAATATTTGTATGGAAACTAGCGTGGCATTACGCGGGGTGAAACGAGTTAGGCGGGATGGAGGGGAGATATTACAACCAATTAAAACATGGCATTTTGTGAGACAAAACATAGGTATCTTCTTTCTACTACACATTTTTAGACTCCGCACCCATTAAAACACGGCATTTGGACTCCGCACCGCGTAACGGGGACCGCTCCTTTCGCCGCGTCTTCTTTATATTTGGTTCGTGGTCTGTACCCATTACATCCCTGTAGGTGCAAACCATTTTTTTTTATTGTAGTTATTTGTGTTCTTTTGGCATCATGATACATGAGATTCCGTTTCTGTATTCCCAGATGGACCAGCACTAAACGAGGACCGGAAGCTGAACAAATCGGATGTTGGCCGCAGATTTTCTTTAATTTATAGTAACATTAACATCAGTTTGCTCAACGCTCCGCGAGCTTTGAGGGTTACCAAGCAAACTAGCAGGCTTAGAATTTCAACCTTTTTTTATTTAATAATGAACTTTATTTATTTTCTTTTGATAGGTGGTACTTGTACATAATTATGTACAGGGCGGTATGAGTACTAAGACTTTGTTAGGTTACAAATAGATGCTGTAATTAGCCTATATGTTAATGGTCTAGGTCATTCACGCCTCGTTCTGAAATGTTAGTATAAAAAGTACAATTGTGGCTTATATACATGATTTTGCATTTGCTAAGATAAAGTTTGTTCACTGCCATAATTCAAATTATAATAAAAACAGGAAACAATATACATAGAGTTTAGGCTGTGTGAAATGTTTTGCCTTGTATTGTTTTCTGCTGCGATAGCATTTTGAAACTGAATAGCTACAATGAGAAAATGCAATGACTATTGTATTTATGTAAAAGAAAAGGGCGATGACCAACTCATTCGCAACTGGTGGTAGTTGCTATACCTCTGGCTACCCTGAAAGGATAACAGTTGTGAAGGCATGAGTAAGCTAAATAATCATCTGGCAAAAGAAAATGATAATGTTCATAAAATCTCAAAATTTACATACACTTTTAGCATAGTATGTTATTTTTCTATGTACGAATTTCAATATTTTTGTTAATAATTTTTGGTTGCATATCTCTCTAACGGCTAATGCAATCTTAGTGAACGGGTAACACTCTGTTTATAATTAATACCTTGAGATAGCCAAATTTAAATAAAACATTTGATTTCGAATATATCAGTTTTCTTAGCATGTGCATGGGTTGAGTGTTAAACTATCTAGTTTGGTAGAGGTACTAGTTAGTTTCTACTAAGCACGCGAGATGGCAGTGGTAGATACTTAGAGTCAGTAACCAGTTTACTTTGAACCCTCTCACTTACATATCACTATAGTATTTGCCAAGCCTCCAAGGGCCCAAGACAACTAATGCTTTATGCAAAATATCAGTTTAATATGACATCTGTAACATTGTGATGTTCTTAACGGAACAGCAAACTTTCGCTTTGAAATGGTGAATTTTGACACTTGGCTGTCATCTAAAGTGAAATTTGACATTTGCTAATCCAGTACCAACTTTACGCTATTACTGAAATGATATTCAACTACAATTGTGCTAAAACGCAATAGTAGACTAGGAGTCTAAGACCGTAATAAAACTTCGCTCTCTCTCACTTTAGACTCCTAAATAAGAGTGAATGGGAGATCATAGTGATGCATCATGTCATTATCGACCTTAGCTTCTCAGTTTTAAGATTGAAAATTCTAGGAGGCTTGGCGGATACTATAAATAATTTTATTATAGGTCTAATAAACTTGCTTTAGTTATAACTTAACTATATTATAATGACCTACGTGATTTGTTTGTGTTTGACGACCTCCTTGGTGCGATCGGTTAGTCGCTTGAACGCTAATCGTGAGGTCTCAAAGATTCCCCTGGAGGCAGAGTTAAAACTACGCTTTTCTTCTGCTTTCCAGTCTGGTCGTAGATTATATATACTATATATGTATTTATCTATATCTAATAAGTATATATTTCTTTAATATACGTTGACTAGTACCCTTAACACAAGTCTTAAATGTACTTAACAAGGGGCTAGTTATTTATGAATGACCTATATAGTTTTATAATCATTGTAAGATTCTAGGGTTTACAGTAGACTGGTACTGTTTACCACTGCATGAGGGTTGGTATGTGGTGCTGGTATGCTCAAAAGGGCAGAGCTTAAACCTTAGACCTATAAAGAATGAGTGTAATTTTCATTTGGGTTTTAGTGTTGAGAAGTTCAGTGTGACCAGTATAAAGCCTAAAACGAATCGCATGCAATAAGATTCATGATTCATTAAATTAAGGTGTTGTTTAATTGTTGTGGCAGTAATGGTAATAATTTAAATAATTTTAATAATAAATTTTCCTAATTATTATAGAAAATAGTATTGATTTTGTAGTAACATGATTTTTTATGTATTATAGTCAATATTTAACCAATATGTACCTGTTTTGTTTGACAATTAGATTGTATAATAATTCGTATACATTATTCTGTAGAAAACTTGGTACTTCTAACGATTTTTGTGTTACAGAACTTTGCTTCAAAAGCATGTCAATTATGGAATGTAAAATTGGTATATTATTCATTGCAGGTCCTAAATGTTACTGCCACAGCAATTGAATAGGGACTAGTTATAATTAAAGCTTGTTTCTATGGTTGCGAATAAATACATTAACCATTACTAACTCAACCATAATTTATTTTGTGCTAGATTGACTGTACTGTAATTGATTTAACATGTCCTTAATTTTTGTAAAAGCACCAAGCTCTACCAGTAATAGTAATTAATACGGAGTATGTGTAATGGTATCACTTATAGTGTTACGTTATTCTTTTATAATTATAAAACCCTTTAAAAAGTGTCTTAAAAATGGTAGTGCTGAAATTAAAAATTGTTTTATAATTTATTTAAATAAAAACATTGTGTTGCCACATTCAAAAGTAAAAAAATATCGAGCGACACGTTTTCCAATATAGCACTCTCCAAACATGAATTTAATTTACAACACTATTTATTAAACCGTACCTACACATGCGATAATTATTTATTTCCTAATAAAATAGAAAGTAGAAGGTTTTTTATAAATATGTGTACCAATATAACTACAAAGATTTGTTTTGTATGAACCTATTCGTTACCAAATACTAGTAGGGTTGTACATCGAGAAAAATAATATTTAAATAAGAGCATAATATCTTCAAAAAGTTTTAACATTCGCTTCGTAAAAACTTGTATTAGGTTAAAATATTTTGTGGCAAACGCTAAGGATGAATAAGTTATTTAAAATTCACTATGTAATGGTAAAAAAACCTACTGATTCATAGTAATTTTAAATTCGGTTCATTTTAGGTTGGTTGCCCTAGCGTTTGCCACTAGTTATATTCTACGACTTTGCCAAAACAATATAATTTGTTCCGCGCGTTAGTAAAATTCTCTCACTAAAATGATTTTAATATAACTAATTGTATTAACTAAATTTTTGCAGTTATTCTAGTACACAGTATAGCTGATGATCCAATTGTATTAATAAAAATTTTGAAAATCATCTGGGCTTCTCAATTGACATTTTTATTTTCGTTCAGAAAATTATTCAATGCACATCAAAAATACTGAAATGAACGCCGAATTACAGCTAAACGCACAGCAAAGGTAAGGTTTAGGATGGGACTGTATTATTTTGGTGTACAATTCAGTATTTTAGGAGCGCATTTTCGTATTATCTGATGTTCCTTTAAACACTATCCTTTTAGTTCCTTCCTTTACACAAGTATCAGCTTCGCAAGACATAAATTTCTGTTGTAAGAACATTTTAGGAAATAAAAAGGATTTGTGATCTTTACCTGCCCCTTTATAAGGTTACAGATGTGATATGTACATGACGAATAAATTACACGATGTGACCCCAAGCACTTTTTATTTAATTTTGCGCTTGCCTTGTTCCTTCCAGGCGTCTAAGGATTGCTAGTGCTCAACATCATGTTACTTTCAGGGTTGCACAATAAGATATATAAATTAATCGTAGGTCTAAATTCAATAAGTAATAAAACTTCTTTAGAACAGCACTGTACATCAAATAAAATGTAACAAGATATTGTTCAAAAACAGTCCATTTCATTTGATTACCGAAAAAGGGATAGTGGTCTTGAAATGTACTTTATATATTATCTTTAAATAAAATATCACGTAAGTGAAAATTGGATCTGTAATGAGAACAATAAAATTATACACAAGTTTTAAAAATATTGAATATACTCGTATGTATGAAACTTTACAAGTGTCAAAAGTACCAAAACAATAACCATATTGAAAATAAGTAATCATAACCTTAAAATATACAAAAACATGGGTACAAGTGAACTAGTGGTACTTATTGACCATTGCTAAATATTAACTGTGTTATGTTAATATTAAGATAATCCAGAATATATTCTTTTAATAGATAACGGTTTCCAGTCAATACTTTATAAAGAGGCAAAAATAAACAATTTATTTAGGCATAATACTATTTAATGAACCATGGGGAAACGCAAAGGACGTTGTTCTAAGAAGAATGCTGTAACCAAGCAAGCTCCTGAGCCAGAGCATCTGGTAAAGGCCCCTCATTCCTTCGTGATACACCGAGGCAACTGCAGCAAGGATTTAATGGATCTAACCAAAGACTTTCGGCAGATTATGGAGCCATTTACAGCGTCACAACTTAAGGTAGGTTCTAGAAGATATGAGCATAAAGACTATTAAAAGCTTCAGTGTCCATCAGCCCATTAAAGCCATTTACAATACAGCTGTCAGATGATTAGAGATGATTTCTTGCAGGAGTGTTTTGTCACACCAATTTTCTTTGTATGAGGTTTCTAGTGTACAATCTTCAATACCATATACTATTTAATAATATAGAAAACAAATATAACATATTATATTTAGCATTACAGTATGACATTTGATGCTGGCATAGTCAAAGTATTAGTGTACTCAGCCTCAGTGGTGCGATTGGTTAACCACCTGAACGCTAATTGTGAGATTCAGGGTTCGAGGCAGAGTAAAGAACTACACTTTTGTTCTGCTTTCCAGTCTGGTTGTTGATTATATATTCATTTATCTATATATAATAATTATATATTTCTTAAATATACTTTGATTAGTACCCTGAACTCAACTCTTTAATGCGCTTAATAAGGGGCTAGTTCTACTGGTGTAATAGTGTCAGAAATAAAATATTATTATTAAATACCCATGTAAAGAAAAGTGAGTGAACCTGCCTATCCCTTGGGACAGGTAATAGCAGTATCTGTATATGGCCATAGGTTTACTTCCTATTAAGTTGGATGCTGTCTATCTAGTGAAACCCAGCTGTGAGTGGCTCATTCTTAACAAGCCTTCCAAATCTCAGAGATGGTCACTAAAGCCTTTTACTACTCCACCACAAGGGAGTGTGTATACACAAGTCATCAAGCATATCTTATATTAAATGATATAACGTCCCTTAGCTTACAACACCGCTTAAGTCATGTTTACAAACTTAACAGGAGACGAAAAAAACTGTGCGGTGTTGCGACGCCAACACACTTGAGCGCTTTCACTATTTTTTGCATTACGACTTATGACTCGCTGAAATCTATTTCATGAGACCAATGGTTCGACGCGCAATGAGCAGCTTCATCCAATGGCATTAAAATGTAAAAATCACCAATTTTTTACTTAAGCGGTGTTGTTAGCTAAGGGACGATAAATAAACATCTTTCTTGCAGGAGAGGAAAAACAATACAGTGAAGGACTTTGTAGCAATATCCGGGTATTTGCATGTCTCTCACATGCTCATGTTCACAGAAACCAATGTTGGATCCTATATGAGGTTGGCTCGCCTGCCCCGGGGACCTACTCTTACTTTCAAATTAAACCAGGTAAAAAAAAATTATAATAATTGACATAATCACTACATAGTATAAAACAAAGTTGCTTTCTCTGTCCCTATGTCCCTTTGTATGTTTAAATCTTTGAAACTACGCAACGGATTTTGATGCGTTTTTTTTAAATGATAGAGTGATTCAAGAGGAAGGTTTATATGTATAATAACATCCATTAAATAGTGGAGTAGGCTATATATTTTATACCTGTGCGAAGCCAGAGCGGGTCGCTTGTACAATATATAACATAGATGTTAACATAAGTACAAACACACAAGTAGTTCTTGTGTGCCATTGTTGTGTAATAAAGTAATATATTAATTTGACGTAGCTCAGTTGTTTGGGGCTTGACGCTGTATAGAGGGTACAGGGTACAAATCCCGCTTGAGCAGGTACCAATGGAAATAAAGTTTATTAATTTCTTTGTACATTTTCGTAGTAAAAACACATTTACGAAATGCGTCAAATACTACGGTGAGGGAAAACATCGTGAGGAAACCTACTTGATTGCTGAGCAGGTAATAGTTGGTGCTTGTAAATGGTGTCATAGCTTACAACCTGTTACATTGAGTACTGACTATCTGATTAACACGTGGGTTTGAGGTGTCCATAGAATTACTACCTTCGCAATTGCGGAGATGGAAACCTGAACCTTTGACTACCTCGAGTTAATGGTCATGAACGCATATGTTTTTTTTTAAATGTAATGAATCTTTTATTAACTTCATCATCAACCTTTTAATTTCAGTACTCATTAGCCCGTGATGTCCGCTCTTCCCTCCGTAAGCAGTTTGTGATAGAGAAGGCGTTCAAGCACGCTCCGCTCATTGTGCTCAACAGCTTCTCTGGAGAGGGCATGCACATGAAGCTCATGGCTACCATGTTCCAGAACATGTTCCCGACTATCAATATTACTAATGTGAGTTGACTATTCCTTATTAATTTAACAGTGACTCTGAAACTTTGCCAAAAGTGACCCAGGACATTATGATTAGATTTCGTCTGGCCTGTAAGGGAATGAATATAAAATAATATGTTTTGTTATGTTAAATTTCTTTGATGAGGGAAATTTTACTGTGCTTGTGATATGGACCTCCACAATTGCAAAGATATGTAAACCTCTGACTGCATTATAAAGGATCAATTTCAGTAACATATAAATTATCAATATCTCTAATTAATATAGTTGCTGTGTGGTAAACCTTTGCAATTGTTGCTTTAACCTCAAACCAAAATGTTACAAAATAAATTGAAATGATTACCTACCTACTTTATTCTCACCATGTTGTAGTAGGCTACTAAGGGTCAATGAGAAATACTCTATGGTATTTAGAGGAATTTCTAATATTCTTGACCCTGACGTAACACACCCTTAGGTATAGTAACTGTTAATATATTATAGTCTTAGAGGTTTCCCCTTCTCTAAGCCCTCAACCTGGGACCACCGGTAGTGACGTCGTATGAGGAAGGGGAAAAAGGGGATGTGCGCAGGCGGCGGAAGGGTGGCAGAGATGCGCCCTCTTTGGCGCTGGCTTCCGGACGTAGTGGACGTGTCTTGATTAGCTCTCGGTTTCGGTCTATTGCTATTTCGTTTTGAATTGTTAATTATTTCATTATTAAATATTTCTGTATGTTGTAGTTTCTATTTTTTTTAAATCAAAACTCTTCTGATCCATAAGATCAGAAGTGGGATTCACACGCGGTTTAATCGTTCGCCATCTTTAAAAATAAAATTTTTCGTTGCTTTTTCTTTCTTATTAATAGTGGATTAGATATTCGTGTGATTAGGTGTAGTGATATTTGTGTAACTTACAGTAAAGTAAGCGCGTGTCCTTATTACGTAATTTCTAATAGCTATGTCGGGACGTGAGTCACGATCGCGGCGTGTAGAAAGTGCGGAGCGTGGCGGCCGCAAGGGTCGTGATAGTTCCTACGACTTACGAGTGCGCAATACTCATTCGCGACGACAAACTCTATCTCGTAGAAATAATAGGGGACGTCGTAGTAGGTCACCGAGTGTTGATTATTCGCGGAGGCGTCGCGATGTTTCTTCTAATCAACGAGATAGCCCGCGTCGCGATCCGCTAGATAGAGTATTGTGTAGATTAGATGCTCTCGAGCGCCAATTGCCAATGAGGGAAGGTCGAACGCCGAGTCCCTCACGTCCTTGCGCCAGAAGCCCAACGCCTCAGCGGCCCACTTCGGGAGCTACAGGGGTTCCCGCTGCCAGCGTCGCGACGCATACAACACCTGACGTTGGACCGTCGCGCGAGGACAATGCGGCGGACATGATTGTTGGTGCACTATCATCATTGTTTAAAGTAAGATCTAAGAATTATTATATTTCTAATTTCGATCCCAGCGTGCATGATTTTGACGTTTGGTGTGCGGAGGTCGACCGCGGCCGTGAGCTATGTCACTGGGATGATCGGGAGTGCTTGGGGCGTATAGGCGGCTGCTTACGTGGCGATGCAGGGTCTTGGTTGAACGATTGGGTGACCAATGATCGATCGTGGTCAAATTTTAAAGTTGAATTTCGATCTTTATGTCCGCGTGAGATAGATACGGCCACTGTGTTATATGATGTAATGAGTACGAATTCTAATAAGTTCGCCACGTACGCAGAATACGCTCGAAAGTCTCTCCTGAGATTGGGTATTGTTAGGGGGCTTTCAGACGAACTGAAAGCTGCTATAGTGATTCGCGGCATTACCGATCCCCATGTAAGGGCCACAGCTACGAATGCTAAGCTGGAATCGAAAGATTTAGTCGATTTTTTGTCCGTTTACATTAAATCTAAAAATACCCCCATTGCTACCAACAATTCTTTTCACCCGTCCAACGCCGGTTTTTCAAATTTGCGCAAACGCGAACCTCCTAAATACGATCGGTTGACGTGCCATGCGTGCGGGGATATTGGGCATAAACAAATTTACTGCCCTAAAAGGCCGAGAAGTCAAACTAATTCGTTGAATTCTCAAGTACCAACGTCCTCGGTTACACACCAACAATTTTCCCATTGCAAGCCGGATCCAAAGCCTGTTAGGACATGCACTTACTGCAAAAAGATTGGTCATCTTGTGGATCAATGTTTTGTTAAGGAGCGTATCGAATCAAAGACGAATAAGAGTGCTTTGACTAGTAATGTAAATTTTTGCTCGGAGTCGACAGTAGCCGAAACAACGTAATACCCGCGGTTATTCAAAAACTACCCATTGATATTTTAGTAGATTCCGGCTCCGATATTTCTCTAATTTCTGAATCCGTTTTGAAGTATCTTAATTTAAATAGACTGCCTACATATCGTCGACTGCGAGGTATAGGCAATCAAGACCTAGAGTCAACATCTTATGTTCGCACAGTCATTGAATTTCCCGAGTTATCTTTGGAGGTAGATCTGTACGTTGTACCTTCAGGGTGTTTTCAGGCGCCGGTACTAATTGGCACTGATGTTCTTAATCGTCGCGGAGTTACATATATACGAACTAATGATTCCCAACGGTTAATTAGAGTCGATGGGGTGCTCACTGTGTCGACGGCGGAAACTGAAATAACTAAAACCCCGTTACTCGGTGAAAATAGAGAGCGTTTATTAAAATTAATAAATGAATTTTCGAGTACTTTTACAACGGGCACGGCAACTTCTACCGTCAACACAGGGAGCATGGAGATTCGTCTTAGTAGCGACACTCCTATAAATTATCGCCCTTATAAACTTTCGGCTGATGAAAAAGTCAGGGTCCGCGGAATAATTGAAGACTTATTGAGTAAAGGCATCATTCGTGAATCTCAGTCGGACTACGCAAGTCCCATAATCCTCGTTAAAAAGAAAAACGGCGATGATAGGATGTGCGTAGATTACAGGGCCTTGAATGCGATCACGGTGAAGGAACGGTTCCCGCTCCCGCTGATCGACGATCACATCGACAGACTCGGAATTCACAAATATTTTACCAGCCTGGATATGGCCACCGGTTTCCATCAGGTGCCAATGAGGGATAATTCAATTAGTAAGACGGCTTTCGTAACGCCTGAGGGGCACTACGAATACTTAAAAATGCCCTATGGGCTTGCTAATGCTCCAATTGTATATCAGAGAATTATCACTAAAACCCTAAAGCACTTGATGGATACCGGTAAGGTACTTACCTATATAGACGACGTTTTGATTATGTCCGATTCCGTTGATGAAGGGTTAGATACGTTGCGTGAGGTACTGAAAACCCTAACCGCCGCTGGGTTTTCAGTAAACCTAAAGAAATGTATATTTCTCGATACGGAATTAGAATATTTGGGGCGATTGATTGGTCACGGTCAGGTACGGCCGAGCCCTAGTAAGACAGAGGCTTTAGTAAAATCTCCAAAGCCTACTAATGTACGAGAGGTTCGCCAGTTTCTGGGGTTAGCGGGATACTTTCGCCGGTATATCCCAGGGTATGCCTCTAAAACTTCTCCTGTTTCTAAACTACTTAGAAAAGGTGTTCCATTTCAATGGGGTGTAGAGCAAGACTCTGCACGCGACTATATTATTAAGTGCCTTACTGAGGAGCCCGTTTTAGCGATTTTTAATCCCAATTTGCCAACCGAATTGCATACGGACGCGAGCACGATAGGTTTCGGTGCTATTTTACTCCAAGAACACCCGGAAAGGCGTAAGCGAGTTGTCGGCTACTACAGCAAGTCTACGCAGGGCGCCGAAGCACGCTACCACAGCTACGAACTCGAGACCTTAGCGATTGTCCGTGCTCTACAACATTATCGGCATTATTTAATCGGAATTAAATTCAAAAATTGTCACAGATTGTAACTCGCTTAAATTAACCGAACGCAAAAAGGACTTGTTGCCGCGAGTGGCGCGCTGGTGGGTCTACATGCAGGACTTTCAATTCACTTTGGAATACCGTAAGGGTTGTCTTATGCAACATGCGGACTTTCTTAGCCGGCAGCCCGCTAACGTGTTCCAAATTCAGAATCCGCGTAATTGGGCCAAAATCGCTCAAACAGCAGACTCTGAAACGCAGAGTTTAATGGATAAGTTAAGGGAAGGTCAATTAGATTCTACTAGATTTTTTGTTAAAAATGATTTATTATATTACAAATTCACTCCCACCGGTGAGGAAACTCGTTCCCTCTGTTTTATACCGAAAGGGCAAAGACTTAGCTTACTTAGAGTCTTTCACGACGATCACGATCACATAGGGGTAGATAAGACCACCGAATTGATTCTCCGCCATTTTTGGTTCCCAGGAATAAGACCGTTTGTAAGAAAATATATCGGTCATTGTATCGTTTGCCTAGCACATAAGAAAGTTCCTAGAGCGCCTAGCCTACCTATTGAGTCCTGGACGAAACCTGACGTTCCGTTCTCAGTGGTCCACACTGACGTCCTTGGGCCTCTCACTGAATCTAACGGCTTTAAATACGTGCTAATTATAGTTGATTCGTTTTCCAAGTACTGTTTGTTATACTCGCTGTATAGACAAGACACCGATGAATTGAAGCGCGTATTTATTAATGCTGTTTCGTTGTTTGGCACACCGACTACCATCGTGTGCGATAGGGGCAGGATGTTCGAAAGCACGTCATTCCAAAGCTGGGTCTCTGAGCTAGGGTGTTCGATACACTATATCACACCTGGTATGCATAGAGAAAATGGCCAGGTTGAACGTTACTGCAGAACCGTTCTAAATATGTTGCGTATAGAGGTAAATAACAAGGGCGCCTCTTGGTCTGATGTTCTATGGAAAGTACAGTTAACTTTAAACATTACTAAGCACGCAACGACACGTACATCAGCCATGCAACTTCTAATCGGTTGTAGAGGGAACCACACCCATTCTGAGATCTCTGGTGCGAGATGTCGCGCTGGACAACCCCAATCCAAATCGTGAGGCTCTTGTGACATTGAGACGTCAGCAAGCTGCGGATCTGCTCGCTACTAATCAACGACGACAAGACGCCTACGTAAATGAAGGTCGCCGGCAACCGCGCACTTTTACTGTTGGTAGCTACGTTTTTGTTAGCAAAGGTACACAAAGTACCGGGAAGCTCGACTCTGGTATGCGCGGCCCCTACAAGGTCGTACGTGCTCTGCCGCATCACCCGCTACGAGCTTGAATTACTGGCTGGGTCTTACGGGAAGAAGACACAGAGCGCTTCGGAGCATATGGTTCAATGGCGCGGCGAGTGGACCCCGGACGCGTGTGAAGCATTCTTCGGGATCGGTGAGTTTTTATTAAGTGACCCTGACATCGTGGTTACTGAAAGGCCCCGACAGTGGCCCTTTAGCCCCGATAGTGGCTTCGCTTTGGCCCCGATAGTGGCTTCACTTTGGCCCCGATAGTGGCTTCGCTTTGGCCCCGATAGTGGCTTCACTTTGGCCCCGATAGTGGCTTCACTTTGGCCCCGATAGTGGCTTCACTTTGGCCCCGATAGTGGCCTGCTAGCCCCGAAAGTGGCTACTGGTTTCCAATATTGATATCCGGAACCCCGATAGTGGTTGCTGGGTAGCAATATTGTGAACTGTAGTAATATGACGTCACCGTCCGATGGCTGAGATCCGGAGCTCTGCCATTAGATAGTGCCTGAGATATTGTTATTTACCTATGCTTGTAGTGAGGGCTGCCTATGGTAACTTGATTGCTTGAGTGCACGCTTGTGGTCTGGTTATAGTAGACAGCTAAACATCAACTTTTCAATGATATTAGTTGTTTTAAATTTTGTAACATGGTGTGTTATAGATGACGATGTTGCTTCAGATGTCAATAATGAGGAGCCTTTAGAAGCTGTAAGAAATTATGCTGACGGGGACGTTCAGCCATCAGGAACGGCCGTCTTAGAGGTTTCCCCTTCTCTAAGCCCTCAACCTGGGACCACCGGTAGTGACGTCGTATGAGGAAGGGGAAAAAGGGGATGTGCGCAGGCGGCGGGAAGGGGTGGCAGAGATGCGCCCTCTTTGGCGCTGGCTTCCGGACGTAGTGGACGTGTCTTGATTAGCTCTCGGTTTCGGTCTATTGCTATCTCGTTTTGAATTGTTAATTATTTCATTATTAAATATTTCTGTATGTTGTAGTTTCTATTTTTTTTTAAATCAAAACTCTTCTGATCCATAAGAATATATATATATATATATATATATCTTATAATGATAAGGAAAGTTGTATTTATTGACGATATCTCAATTGGCCATTTCATTCGCCTATTATAAGAACATAATGAAGGTAGAAGTACGAGTATTTATAGACGGAAGGACTCTCTGAAAATCTTGTCAAGTATCTTAAGGGTCCCCTATACCGAGGTATTGTTGACCCTTCACCCAAAAATATTCAACAGTACTTAGTATCTCATACACATTTCCTTACAGTTATTACGGATCCCCACTTTTGTCGATCTTAACAAACTACTTTCGCTTTATTTTCATTCACACACCTCCTCATATACACTCGGCCATAATAGGTTAGTTTTCAACGAACTTATAGAGTGAAAAATCATTATTACTACGTTCAGTAAATCCGAAAGTCAACAAACAACATAAACTGCGTCGAAAGGGCTACGCAAAGGGTTAAAAATGGCCAACATTTACATTAAACTTAGCATTGTGTAGCACTCTAATTAAGGCCCTGTTGGTTTTGAAATGTGCTACCCTTGTTTTAAATAGGCTGTGAATTTTCACTGAAACTCTTTTTGTTAGGAATAAAATAATTACATATCCCGGGCTAGCCTGGGACGTATTCGTGGTAACTGGGACGCTAAACGTATGCTAATTAGCTGCCGTTCTTATTGCCGACTAAGGAACTGGGGGTAAATGAAAATAAAAGTGGCAACGGGCCTAGCAAGCAGTCACAAATCTTCCATGTCACAACCCCAATTTTTGCTCCTAAAAAGTGACCAAGACGATATTATCTTGTCTCCGAGCTTCTGTTCAGCCTGTAAGAAGTGAATATATATGCATGTAATTTCACACATATGTATTACATAATAAACCATAGCACTATTACCAATTTCGAGACATAGGCAGGTATATTCAGAATATTTTCTTCATAAAAATTATAACAATAAATTAAATGTATGCATTTTTGTAATAAACCGGAGGGGTAGATAGCGAAATCATTGTGTTTTCCTGTACTATTTTTAAACAAAAAATATTACAGCCATGTATTTTAAATAAGCGAGTTGTATAGATAATATAGGTTAAGTTCTTATTCCTCAGACAAAATCACAGTGATTTTTTTACTTAACAAAAGTTTTATTCATCTAAAGTCATTTAAAATTGAGCTGACATGTAACTGAATGTTTTGGTTGCCCAAAGTCTTCGAAACAGCAAAAAGTGTGAGGTCAGTCAAGCCGAAAGGAATACTTGTGATATCAGCATCTGTTTTGAAAGACATTTTAATTAGCTTTAAACAGACCAGTGGACTTTAATTGTTTTCTTAACAAAGTTCTGTCAAAGCATCTTTATAAAAGCGAGTGAAAATTCCATCCAACTTTAATTTCCGTTTGGCGCCATCTACCGGAAATTCTGAACAATAATTCCTAAGCCAACACCCGACCAGGCCCATTCTATTAAGCAAATAAGAAAAAGAGTATTAATCGTGATATACGCCGGTGCCTAAATGGCAGGTACACGGTTGGTAGGAAAAGGTCTTTCTTAAATGAGGTTTAAATAAAGAAACGACACTTTTTTGGCACAGAAAAATAAGCAGTTTTTGTGAAAGGACTTAATTTACATACCTTTTGTAAACTTTAATAAAGATATAATTATTCTTCGTCCATTTCAGTTGCATTGCTGAAAATATTATTACGATTCTTCAACCGAGTTCACTGAAATATTTTCGAAAGGGAAACACGGCTTGAGGTGAAATGAACGGTTGATACGAATAAGACTTCATACGTGTATAATGCCGTAATAATGGCGATCAAAATGGTAATGCATCACCGTAATTATTGTAAAAGAGTTTAATATAAAATATTCTCGTGCTAAAAGAACACACAATGTACTAGCTATGAAAATACATTCTTATATCAAAATATGGGACAATTATCATATTTCTAAGCAAGTATCCAAATATAATACATTGAAGAACACGTATCAAAAAAATTTAAGCTCCGAAAACATAATTGGTCCGCCACATATAAGTCAAACCAGCGAGCGAAAAAAATGATGATATATTTTCTACATGTTTTGGTGAATACACGTACTCGTAATACGTGGGTGTACGAATATGCTATATTAGAGTAAAAAAATCATGATGATTGGTTGTCTCTTTGAGAGCCGAGACGAGATATGAAATACGATGTTCCCAAAGGACCATTGGTGTCTAAAGGAGTAATATATGTTTTACATATATTATAGAAAGGTTGTCTCACTTTATGACTATTGGACGAGTGTTGTACCAAGATGTCTTTCAATTCAAAAGTATTTTGTGTATTGGAATATTTCTTGAACTTGCAATAGTAATATGGGAAGGCAGGTATTCCTTAAGACAGATGTGGCAAAAAAAATTTAAGTGCTATAACCTGATATGGTATAAAATAAATATATACACACACGTACATTCACGTCCTTTAATCCCTTTTAGGGGTGGACAGAACCTCGGAGATATTATATCTCCTAGATCACTTTTTAGCATAAATATTAGGGGTTGCGATGTCACAATGTATATAATAAATATCCACATCAAATAGCCTTAGAAAACAACTTAATTAAATCATTGGTATAAATGGACATTACCCTATTAAATTAAAATTCTATCAAGTGAAAACTCCGTATTAATATTTACCAAAGCAATCACTCTGATGTGCTCGGCGATGAAATAAAAAGAACTAGCAGTAAACAAATTAAGAACAACTCGGCAATCTGAGACGCGGTCCCAGTTATAAGTTTATTGAGAAATTCCTTTGAATAGCGAGATGGTTCGCAGGGAACTTTTTTATAGCAATTCAAACTTCTTGCAACGAGTTTTTTTCGATCGAAAATATTATTTTCTCACCAATTCAAATGAGGTGTACAAAGTAGGGAATTTGAATGTAATATTTCTGAGTAATTCGTTGAGGACTTTAGGTATAATTTTAAAGATTAAGTTATTAACTATCTCTACAACAACACAAAAGACGATCAAATGATGATCCATATCGGGACCTTAATATTAAATATATAGCAGCGTATTTTTAAGTTTAAAAATATAGGCATACAATAATATTTATCTTATTTCAAATGATATCGCTTGAACAATGTTTTTCATAAAAAATATGTAGATTATTTTTTCTTTATCCAAGATTTTGTCATCATATGGCTACTAAAAACGGTTCCTAGTTCCTTATATGTGAGGAAATTTATTGACACCTTAATACCAAGTCCTCTTTAGCGGTTTTGTAGTCATGCCAAACCACCTAGCCAATGGGTTAGTGTTTTCCTGTTCCTTTATTAAGGAGCTATCTAGAAAGCGTAAATAACTTGAAATCGTACTGCCACCCCAGGTATAAGCTTCATTGACTACCATCGTAATTGTAGAGGTATTTGAACATTGAAAATATAATGGATAAAATATATGGTTAATCTATCACATTTACCAGTAGCTGTCAATTATCTATCTAAAAGTACCAAAAACATTATTCAAACAGTTATCCCTCAAAACAATAACACAGATTAAAATCTATTGGTCGAATCGATACGCAGTGTTTATGGCTGTTATTATATAATTAAGTGTATATTTGTAAGAAATAAAACATACTTATGATGATATGAAGACTATACACATATTAAGCATTAATTATTAGTCTAGCACCCACTGTACCCTAAAATACCTATTCCTTACCATTCAACACCAACCTGTCAATTCCGATACCTATTAAACGGGATCTAATAACTATTTCCTAGTAGTTCGATGTCGACATGTCGCGGGGTATATTGAAATGGAAAATTCAATAACTTGCTGCGGTCTGGCCTCCATTATTCAGCTTTTAGTCGAAAGAGGCCCCACCACTCTATTACTAGCCGTTTGATGGACCCAGGCTCATAACTTTCAAGGCAATGGTTGCGAACTTGTTCCGTTCAAGTGCCTATTAAGAATGCCCACACGTGCAGAAGATGTACAAATATTTGAAAAGAAGATAGATTTTAATATGGGCTACATTTGTGCATAAGTTTTACGACAGTTGGTTAGAAAAATTTGAAATATGGAATAGATATTCGTTAATCATGTGATTTCTTCTCAAGGCGGGGTACACGTAGCTTGAAGAACAGAAGAGCATGTATGAGAAGATTAATGGATGTGAGTGCAGTTTGAAAGATTTGCCAGGATCGTTCGAGGATGCGATCGATAGTCTCTGCCTATCCCGTTGGGGACATAGAGGCGTGAATATAAGTGTGTACGATAATAATATCTATTGTTCATAGTTTAATAATCAGTTTTACTAATTTAATAGATTTATGTTCAGCACATATTTCTTTCAATAATTATTTTGCCTTTATCTTGCTCCTTGGTTGAAGATTTTAAGGCTTTACAATGTTTATGGTTACTGTACAATTATTTCGTTAATGTTTATTCATATTTTATCTCATTCCGGGAAATCTGGGTAATGTTTAACCCTCTTCTCAGTGGTTATGTCATCAAGCTTAGCGAGATCAGATAAAACCTTTTAACATTTTGACGCTGGGTGGTAAATATAATGAATGTCCTTTAGAGAACAATATTATATAGATTAGGCTGCGGACCCCGAACCAAATATAAAGAGGACCCGGCGTAAGAAGTGGTTCCCGTTACGCGGTGCAGAGGCCAAATGGCGTGTTTTAATTGGTGCGGAGTCTAAAAATGTGTAGTAGGAAGAAGATACGTAATTTGATTGGCCGATGCCTTGTTTTGATTGGTTGTAATATCGCCCCTCCATCACGCGTACCTCGTTTCACCCCGCGTAGTGCTACACTAGTTTCCATACAAGCATTGCGTAAGGGTCACTCCTCTTATTAATTACCCCATGCTGCGGACTCACGAAGCGGCTTTCGCCCGCACCCGCCGCGGGTAGCGGAATGGAGTTTACCCCGCCCCGCGGCAGCGGGATTGCGACCGCGTCCACAGCCAGCCGCTGCAAGATGACCGCCGGTGCAGCGGGACCCGCAATCAATCGCACACGCCGCGGCCCGCGGGCGTAAAATGAGTCGTGAAATGTGTTTTCATTTATTACATAGATATAGTTAATCTACAAAGGCTGCGGGCCCGCAACCGCGGCGGGCGCTGGTGAAAACTGCTTTGTGTGTCCTTTGTTTGCCTTAGAGTTAACTTTTTTAGGACCATCAATGTCTTTATGATTAATTCCTTGTTAGCTTGTCTTTGGTTGACTGAAATTTATAAGAGGTATTTTATAGTTTTAAGAGATTCGCGATTTATACTCATGATTAATAATTAATTAACGGGACTTATCGCGTAAGTTTATATATAATAAAATTACCTTTATTAACTCGACGTTTCGGCTACGTTGCAGTAGCCATGGTCACGGGCAGACTGACGATTTATGTTTCTTTCGTCTCCATCGCAGTGTTCTGTCAGATTCTTCTCCGACTACCATCACTGCAACGTTTTTATCAATAACACGCGATCTACACACTACACTCACAGTATCTTGTGGCATTACACGATCATGCTAAGCCCAAATGGGGATCTATTACGGTATTCCACGTCGAACATCTGCTAAACGAGGGTTCAAATCATTGGATTGAGTTTCATAAACCCAATGTGCTCTCTAATGAACGGCGATATTACAGTAGAATTGTACGCGAAGCGATTTAAAATAAAAAAGCACAGTACAATCAATCGTAAAGGAGGTTACAAACTGTCTTCGACGTGGAATACCGTAATAGATCCCCATTCGGCTCAGCATGATCGTGTAATGCCACAAGATACTGTAAGTGTAGTGTGTAGATCGCGTGTTATTGATAAAAACGTTGCAGTGATGGTAGTCGGAGAAGAATCCTGACAGAACACTGCGATGGAGGCGAAGAAACATAAATCGTCAGTCTGCCCGTGACCATGGCTACTGCAACGTAGCCGAAACGTCGGATTAATAAAGGTAATGTTATTATATATAAACTTACGCGATAAGTCCCGTTAATTAATTATTAATCAAGAGGGTATTTTATTTATACTAGGTATAATCTTATCACAATGACGATAATAATTTGAAACATAAGTATTTTATATTAAGTAAGAACGTCTAATCCAATGCCGAAAATAAACAATTTAGTACTATTAATTATTAAAAAGGAAAGAATTAACTCAAAACCCCTTTTACATTTCTTAATAGTGACATCTATGATTGTTAAGCGTGCTTAAACCTAATCTTACTTCAGAAGTTACAATCTGTAACCCTGTAGGCATTTGGGCATTATTGGCTCCACTATTATCAGAAAGGGCGGGTCACGAAGTCTCCATTGCCAAATGGGAAAGTTTCAATGAGCTTTAAACGGCTTTTGCACTACTTTGGAAGAGTTACTGGTAATGTTCTACTATATTGTATGTTTGAATGTTGATTTAGAATATTTAATGCGAGTATGACTAGTAATATACACACTATATACATACACATCACGCGTGGTTCTCTGTAGTAGGATAGACAGAGATATAATAATATACTCGTTTCATAATAATGATTTTCGTAGTCTTTTCAGTGATAATGCAAAGGTTAGTTAACATTCATTATTTTAAATTTAGTTATACAAATAGTTATTATATAAATTATCGTTTTGACTCTTCCGAATGATTTAATGAAGTTCTGAAATCAACACTCATTACTGATAAAATTTCCATTTACATTATTTGCATGCTAATCTGTTCTTTCATCTATGTACAACCATAGTAAAAAGAATAGTTCATTGTTAAAATTCTATCGTGTTCTAATTGAATTCTATTGTATGTTGAATATTGTATGTAGTTGATGTGGATGTCCTCAATTAAGATATTATTATTATTACTAAATGGCCACTGATACAGGCAGCTGGTAACATGATACTTATTCCCAGATTATCAAGGAACAGGTAGATATGAAAGCCGAGCTGTATATCTAATTACTCCTTATTTCTAAGTAACCCCCCAAGGTGCTTTTAAGATAAACGCTCCCCAGAAAATGTACTCGTTAATTGCTTGTGAAACACGATATTAAGATTGCGAATGTATTTTGTATTCGTTGAAACACCCCCGGCCTACTGTGATACGGTTTGTTTGAATCACTGGAGATTCATGTTTTTGTACAGATTATATCGTTTTTATTCTCGTATATTATTTAAGAATAATTTAGGTAAGTACTTATCATGTAAACTTTTATATCTGATATCATATTGATAAATATTATTTGTCATATGTACATACACCATGAATAGCTTTGTAATTTCACTTTTGCACTAATGCATAATTCTTGACCATGACATGACACCATGAATAGCATTGTAATTTCACTTTTACACTTTGCATAATTTTTATGTACATTGATACTTGGAGATGTAATATCTTTTTAGTCGCTTTGAATTCAACTATGAGGGGTCACGGTGACTTGATTCATATAGAATTCATTTATCCATAATTCATACAGATTCTTATTGATGACTACTAGACCAGCACCCGCTAGATTCTATTTAACCCCTAAACCCTTAGTTGCTTTGTTTTTAAAGTACCAAGAACAATGGCTTTTACCTACCATAGTATATCATGTCTTACTACGTTTTAATTAAAACACTTAAGTGCACTGTCTGGTAAGTATCCCGAGTAATAACTGTGGCTGTTTGTTTTTTACCAAGCACGAAATAAAAGCAGCTACCAAACTTCACAAGTCCGCGAAGTTCGCGAGTGCTTAAAAACAATTGCCGGCATCTTAAACCTCGCTAATTAAAAAGTTCGTTACGCCTCAGTACGTAGACTGACGAGGCGCTTTCAATTCAATTTTTCATTATCTGCGTGTCAATTTTGAGACGTGCTTGGTTGGATTTAAAGGAATATGATCAGTTGCCTTCAATGTGAATTGAAAGGTGACAGAACTCTTTTTTATTGTGTTTTTGGTAAATAATACGTTCACGTCTTTTTACTCCTTTCAGAGAAGGCAGAACCTCGTAGGTATAAAGTCTCCTAGGTTATTTTAGCATGACTATGGGGTTGTGATGTCATAATGAAACATTAGTGATAGGTTGCTAGCCCAAAAGATCAAGGTATTTCATTTAAGCCTAATTAATCACCTTAATCACCTCTGACAACATGCCCGGGAAGAACGGCAGCCAGTAAGCATACTTTTTATGTCCTTACTGGTACGGACAAAAAAATTAAGTCGAAAACCAAGCAACCAAAGATTTAAAAACTAGATAACCTATATGCAACTGAGTAACTATTTTAAATTAACGATCGATACTCTTAGAATTAATCTAAAAGTGCAAAGTATGTCCCAATAGTATTTTAAATCGGCAACTTACAGTGCAAATAAACATGTTTCAATTATATTAGGCACCGCCTTTCTGTACTTGAATTTGTATACACGTAAACTGTCCAAATAGCTGACAGTTGAAACTAACTAAACAAGTCCAAAGATACAGAAGTTATCCCTTTCTGAGCCTGAGCGCAATGAATACTGAAAACGCGATAAACTTTCGCCACTATCAACTCAAGTTTCTGCATGAAAAGTACACTGGCATAAAATGACAGATGAATACTCCTCCCGTGCTGGTTTGATACGTAAATAGAATGCTAATTAGCTGCCGTTCTTCCCACCGTGTTGTAGGAGGCCGCTTATTAGGGGTAAATGGAATATATTAGTGACGGGCTAGGAACATGTCATGAATTTTCCTAAATTATTTCAATCCCGATAGGTCAGCTTAAATGTGACCTAGGAGATTTGATGTCTTCAAAGTTCTATTCTCACCGAAAGAAATATCTGTATTTCCGTGGTCACTAAACCATTGCTTTCACCGAAAGGCAGTTACAATCGTGAATAAAATGAATCGTGCATATGCATATTTTATTTTAGAACTCATCTGATGTTAAACTGAATGTTAAAGAAAAGGTTGAACAGTCTTATGATAAAAATTAAATAAAAGTTGCTTTTTGTATTCAAATTTTTAGGTTTCTAATAATATAAAAAATTTGGACAAGGAAATATTTTGCATTTGCATCGCTTACTTGCCAATGATGTCATCACAACATTTGATTAAATTCGTCCCCACAAACATTTAACGTAACCCCATATATTGCGTTGCACACAAAATAAAAAAAACTCAAAATGTATTTGTTTTAAAAGCGCAATATAATGATCGGGGAATAATTGTCATAGATCAGCCCTATCTCTAAAAATAGGGATGGTTTCATTTATATTATATATATTATGGGATTCCATTCAGAATTTTCAGAGGTTTGACTAACCATCATTGTAAAGTAGAGTTATTAAGTGTAGTGGTTACATGTATTGGACTGAGAAACTAAAGATCTGAGTCTCACTTTCAAATGATACAAACCTTACTTGATACTTTTCGTAGTAAGCTATATTGTTCATACATACGTTTACATCCTTTAATCCCCTACAGGATGGAATTAATCTCGATGTAATTATGATATCTCCTAAGAAACGTACTTTTTAGCATAAACATTTGCTATCCCATCGCCCTTCCATTAATTCTATATATTATTATCCTCAGTCTCTTAGTCGCCTTCTACAACAATACCGGAAATTACGGTGCTAGTTAGCATTCTTTTTATATCCCAGGCAATATTGTTCCACATTTTATTTTTAAAATAATTGTGTCACAGTAAAAATAGCCGTTTAAATGCATATAATGTTAATCCGTCAGAAATGAGCATACCGTTTCACTGCGTATTATGTGGAGTGGGGCAAGCGGCTTATTCAGTTTTATATTCATTGCCTTTTCGGACTAAAAAGATATGAATAATGCATTGCTTTGCCTTTTCATTTATTCAGACTAGATTGTTATTTTTCTTTGGAACCCTGCCTGCGCTGGACTTCGAATGTAAGCCAACACTTTGAGTAAATTATTCGATATGAACCCAGATACTAAGGGCAATACAATCTTATTTGATAGCATTATATTATCCTCACTGATAGGAAATTTTCTATAAAAGTACTCTTTTACAATATAACATTTTTTAACGTAGGTATATGGGTGCGATTAGTATATGTGTGTATGGTATGTACGAGGCAAACTTTGTACGTTAAACCCACATATTTATTTCAATTGACTATAAGTAATTTGTAATTAAAAACTCGTAACGCTAAATTTCTGAAGACGGTGTTTTACATTCAACACAGAAGTACTGTATATAATAGTATATAAGTAAGTATATGGTATTTATTTTCTTTCTGGTTAAGGCGGAAGTAATATTATTATTGGAATGCGATGTCATAATTGAACATTAGTGACAGGTTGCTAATCCATAGTCCCAATAGATTCCATTTACACCTAGTCCCTTAGTCGCCTCCAACGACATACCTGAGCTAGTCCAAACTGAAGCTAGTTAACATCCATTTTACATCCGAAAAATCGGAAGAAAGATACAATTATTTTTAAATATTAAATAATATTTAGCTAAGACAATCTGCCCTTAAAGTAACATAGGCCGTGCAAACAATATTGCGGTCAAGATCCTTTATAGGGCCAAGCCCATCAATCATAATAAATCATAATGTAACAATGCCTCATGAGGTGTCTCAGCAAAAGTGCGAACATTAGGATGTTATTGTTATTTGGTGCTAACACGAATTGCCTAATAAAGTAACAATGGAACTTTGGATGTCTACAAATACGATACTTATTTATATTAATGAAATTAATTCATAAATTATATTTACGTATATTTCTTGCTTAGTAATTTCACTCTTCAATGACAATTTATATATGAAATCTAACATTGACTAGTACCTGTAACACAAGTCTTAAATGAACTTACCAAGGGCACCAAGGGATAATAATTCAATTATTGTACGAATAGTGTCCCAAATAAATAATATTATATTATATGATATAATGGGAACAGACTAAAATATTTTTTATTTCTTTGAGTGTACGTATAAAAAATTACTAGAAATTACATTCCAGAACGCAAATATTTAAATAATATACCTAATAATAAGTTGTTATACGAGTATTTATGAAAGTCGCTAGATATTTACATGTCGTCTACAGTTAAAATCCATCAAGTCAATTTAAATCTCAAAGTTTTCATATATACTCTTTTAACAGCTATGTTTGACAAAAAAGAAATATTAAAATATAACATCGTAATCAAGAATGATCGCTCAACCGTTCCAAAAAATTCTCGGAAAATATTTTATAACGGGTACAAATATAGAGCATTGTTAGGAAAGGTATTGAGCGTCGTGAAGTATGAAATATTTATCCTTAGTGACCGGGGGAGGCTTAGTGTTTTTAAATTTCTTTGTACCGAAAACCCCTTGCTGGAAGCACTTGAAAAATATCCTGTCATTATTGTTAGCTCCTTGGTACTGAATATTATTAATATATGTATATGGGTTAGGTATGAGTATTTTAGTTTGGACCATATGTTAGTGATTGCTTGCGTATTTTTTTGTATTTTTGTAACTTATTTTTATAATCTGAATACTAATCTAGTGTTTGTATTATTTCCTATTTAAAGTTTCATTTTACAAAAAACCTATTTAACACGAATTGATGTCATTAGAATACATGATTTGCATCCTAAATATCCTAAGGAGCTTTCCTTAGGATATTTAGGATGCAATTCATATTAATGCCGGAAACTTGCTATATAGATTATGTCGTAAAAAGAATATCTACGAATAGAATGTTCTGCCATTTTAGCCCTTCCCTCATAACTCATACCCTACTTAAATTCCAATCTAGGAGTTCACATACATATCTCTATATGAAAAGGTAAACCTTACGAGAAAATAATGCTATGCTGATTTGAACCTTCAAAAGTTATACTTCTTATGTCTTCATTGTATGTCTCTGTAATATGAATATAATATATCTCTGTAATATTTATGTTATGAATTGTAACCTACGTATATACATATGTTTTATTTTTTAATTTATCTTTGCTATTGTTTCCTGATTTGTTTAATCCTCTTGCGCTTAAATGTCATCCTTACAATTACATCTTGAATATTATGTAAGTGGTTAAAGTTATATACGTCTAACGTCCCACCTGTCTTAGCATGTCGTTGATAAGACGATCAAACATTATTATAAAGATAACGTTAAAATTTAACCAAAAATATCAAGATACAAAAAGACAAACGCGTTCACGGCCATTAACTCTTGCGGGGGGTAGTCAGAGGTTTAGATATCCATCTCCGCTATTGCAAACGTAGTAATTCTATTCTTAGTATGATACAAATTATTTTTAACTAGTTTACAAGAATCGATCCGTGACTACTACACCATTACCGTCAATAGTACTCGTTATGAATTTTCAACACTTGTTCTCAATTCTCGAAAAGGGGAAGCCGTCATTATTTCCAGATTAACTCCACTCGAACTGCGTTCTCATAACTTCTCAAAGCCCCTCATTAAAATTTAAGACCTTTCACAACAAATAATTTCAATGGCAAAAGTGCTTATTGAAATATTCAGATAGCGAATTTTTTCATCGGAAATCTCTATGGAAGTTGGAGTATGGAAGACAACAAAAGATTTTATAAATAGAAATATAATTTTATTTTAAAGTTGGATTATAAACGTGTAAAAGAGGAAGAAATTGAAGAATGATTATGGTGTCAGTCACTTCTTAGTCTTATTTGAATATATAACAAGTGATTTTATCCTTGTATGATAGTCCAACCATTGCGTTTCATTTTCAACTATTACTTTCAGTTCAAAACGTAGCAACCGTAAAGAAAAAACTGGTAACATTCTATTGAAATCTCACACTACCATGATCCAAGGTACTTAACTAAAGTCCTAGCACATTCACAAAGGGCCACACAAAATAACACTAACAGAACAGCTGACAGGGCGGTGGCATGAAGTGAAAATTGAAAGCAATAATTCAACCTGCGGATTGAGTTCCGTCGGAAACGCAGTTAGTAACATTAATCCGTCTGTCACGTCCATTTCACATATCGCTGCATGATCTGATGGACTGCTTGCACTAGTAATTGGATTTCATTGTTTTCATTATGAGCTTTTTTAAAACTGATGTACTAGTTATGTCGTACTTTTATTCCTTTTTGGACGAATAGAGCTTCAAAGCATGTAGGATTGAAACATAACCTTACAGACTTTGTAGAGTTTACTA